>JANDJT010000032.1:25571244-25586177 GCA_024331685.1 Stegophilus panzeri | reverse complement strand
TCCAACCTCATCAGGCGTTATAGGAGAAGACTCAGAGCTGTTATCTTGGCAAAGGGAGCTAGCACAAAGTATTGACTGAAATGGTACCAATAATTCGGAGTGCCTACAGCAACTCATTGATGGTTTTCTTGTATCAGCAGGACGAGTGTTTTATTCCTTTTTATACATTTGACAAAGTATTTAGGAGAAAACGTGAAGAGCGCGTGTGTGTGTATGTGTGTTTAGAGAGAACACACCCACCGAAACGCTCTTCCTCATACAGTGGATCTTTTCAGGGCTTGAATAAAACAGAAAACCTCTCTCTCTCTCTCTCTCTCTCTCTCTCTCTCTCACACACACACACACACACACACACACAGAGAACAAGGCAAAGAAAATCTCACACAGTGGGCGTGGCTACTTGAGTAACACACAAGCAACAAAAACGCTCACTTGTGCCCACACGGTTAATAGGTTCATGACATCAATCACAAAGACGTCTAGGTTTGCTTTCAAAACAGCAGTGTTGGGGGAAAGGGGGGGGTTGTATATATATATATATATATATATTTTTTTTAAGAATAGCATTTAAGGTCAAGGTGCAAAAATTTGTATCCCCAATCGGTCTAAAAAAATTTTTTTTTATTTAAAAAAAAAAAAAAAAAAAAAAAAAAAAAAAAAAAAAAAAAAAAAAGTTGGTGTCCCCTGTAACAACAATCTAAAACAAAGCGGAAAACTCTTCGCCATGACTCATGTCAGAAGGAGGCCGTGTGTGTGTGTGTGTGAGTTTAAACAGATACCTCAGGAGGAACTCGGGAGGAATTTGAGGATCCCGGAGCTAGATAAGACAGAGGCTGGAGGGAGTTAAGAAGTCAAAAGACATGTCATATGGACATGCACACGCACCGCTATCGTTTTTGGGGTTTTTTGTGCAGATTTTTGCAGATAGTTCCATCAATCGGTTATCGGCGCGGAGTAATCTAAATCCCAGAAGAGTGCATCATGACTTATTACTATCTAGCTGAGATCAGAGCGGATGGAGACGTGCGGCACAGGAAGCGATGCAGAACATGCTGCAACATCAAAGTTAAGATCTTCAGATAAAAACGTCTCGTCATTAAACTTGCGTGAAGCAAAAATAGTGAATAAACAGGAGTATCGTACGGGGGACGGTTGTTATGGCATGGGATCAGCGGCTTCTTCAGTAGCGAGAGCTTAATGCTTTCGAAATTAAACAAGTACGATACGCACACACACGCACGGGGTCGAAGTTTAAAGTCACTGTACTTTCACTGCTTTTACAACCTTCTGATAATGCCCACACACACACACACACACACACACACACACACACACACACACACACGGCCTAGGAGTGCTCACGGTGATAAGGTTGCGTTCTGTAAAGCAAAAAACGTGCTCAGTCTCTCACTGTCCGGCGATGTCGGGTGAGACCAAATCACGTTGTTTAGACCGTCACAACACAAAATACTGACGACCGACCGGAAAGAAGCAGAGCCTACGCTTCATTATCAGAATCAGAATCAGATCCAGCGCTGTGCTAATCCTCTGGGAGTTAGCATACTTTCCCTATCGCTAACATTCCACAGTGTATTTTTTCTATCTCTCTTCCTCTTCAGAATCGTATACATCTCTTTCCTCCTCTTTCTTTCTGCCTTCAGGAGTTCGACCGCAGCGGGCTCCATCCCAAATCCACGTCACGTCTACATCCCGTTCTCAGTAAACCATTTTCCACCCTAAACCTACAACGCTGCGATGATCAATTTGAAGCGAACAAGCTTTTGTTGCTGCTAGAACCGACAACGGGACGATTCTCGGCGTCGTTCGAGTGACGCGTGCAGAACGAGGTGGCCTAGATACTGTAAAGCTGCCTTTCTGGGTCACGACCAACTTTAAAAGCACATCCAACTTTTTGAAAACTCTATTTTAAAAATATAGAGTTTTCAAAGCACTCGTTACAAATCCTGAAGGTCCTTCTTCTCTCATCCAGCCAATAAATGAGTTCCCATGCATTTATTTTTATTTGAATTTTGGGATTTTTTTTTTTTTTCCAAAAAAGTCACGTGACTTTGCATCAAACAAATCACACGATTGGATAATCAGCTCAGAAAAGTAAAAAACGGAACGGAAACGGCGGTTTATTCACAAATCTTTTATGCACATTTGGATGGAAACGACCGGTACGTCAGTCGAAAGGTTTTAGTTTGGGGTCCCATCAAGTTAATCAATAATGTAGGTAAAAAACATTATTAAAACAAAAATCACGTCGTCTAAATTGAAAATGCATGTTGAGGTAAGTTTCACTTAACTGGGTATATTTAACTTAGGTTAGCTAGCTTTCTTTGCTAATTCCGGGTTTCAGACTAGCATCAAATCCAGGACAGCGAACATAACTGTTGATGTTAAACTGCGTCGTCGTTTCAAACAGTTTTAGATAAAAACGAACTTCCTACGCTTCACATTTAGAAAAGTAGCGTATATAGTTTCGAGTAAATGGAAGTTTTCAGTACCGCCCACAAATCACATGCTACGTACGCAAGTTCCGATCGTCCTGATTGGTCGGAGCTCTGTGTCCGTTTGAGAATTGCAGTCGTCATGAACTGCGGGTCCAGACCTCGCGCTCGAAAGCGTTTCCCGATCTGGAACATCCAGAACTCTCTGTACACTCCTATACAGAAATATAGCTTATTTAATGGCTTTTTACAGCACCATAGGTTCCACAAAGAACCTTCTTCTTCTTCAGAAGGTTTTACATTTTTAAGGTTCTTGAGTTGAGCTGTGTAGTTCTTTGGCAATTAAAGAAGAAGAAGAAGAAGATCTTTTTACAGATCATCATCACTTAACAGGTTAGAGTGAACCATATAAAGGTTCTCTGTAGGACCGGAAAAGGTTCTCCTGGCAGGTATCACTCTGAAGATTTTTACTTTGGTAACTATCTTCTCTCTCTCTCTGTGTGTGTGAGAGAGAGAGAGAGAGAAGAGTGTTATATTACACCCCAATGTTAATCAGTTCAATCTGAGATAAGGAAAACCTCGGACACACACACACACACACACACACACACACACACACACACACACACCCCCTACAATAACCATAAACCTATAAAACTTACACAACTCTCTCTTTTTTAATGCTTTTATTGATTAACACAGTGGAAAATGTTAAATATTATGAAAAATAAAACGTCCTGAATACATTTTTTTTAATTGCATAATTAAGTAACTCTTCTAAAACATGACTTATCTGAAAACTAAATATTTAAAGTTACATAATATTGTTAAGCTTTAAACAACTCCACCACTTTAAAACTAACTAACTAACTAAATAAATAAAATAATAAATTCCCACTAAACCCAATTCTCGCTTGTTTGATGTTAGCAGGATGTTCACCAGGCTAGGCTTTAGCCGCTATATACGCGTTCGTTTTTCTTTATCCCGTCCGCATTCCGACACGCGCTCTATTCTGTGATGTAATTGGCTAACCACGCGTACTCGCACGCGTTTCCTCCTATCACGGCGCAGAACCCTGAGCGCATCGACCAATCCCGGTGGAAAAGGGCAGGGCTTGCCGCAATACAGGTGGGAAGAGAAAACGAACGTCTCTGACAGGATGTTTCATAATGAATGAAAACGAGTGTCGTGTAGAACGAACAACACGACGAACTACGTGGGGTTTTTTTAAACACGCAAAATAACGTCTGAAAAGGTGGTTGAAGTAAAAGTTGTGTTTTGCGCGGAAGAGAACCTGGCTAGTTAGCATAGCGTAGCGTAGCGTAGCGTAGCATAGCATAGCGTAGCGTAAGGTAACTTGGAAAGGAAACCTGTCACGGAAACCGAGCGAGCGGGGTTTTTTCTTTTTTTTCTTTTTTTTTAACGCCAAACTTCAGAACATAACTAAAAACATTCCCATAAAGTGCGTAAAAAGAGAAAAGCAGTCAAGTATCAAACCTGTTTCGCTTGAAAGTTGGCTGTAAAGGCCTGGGGAAGTCATATCCGCGTTAATCAGCCCGGTTACGTCCCGAGTAGCGGCTCCATGTCTGCAGCTCGACGGGGTAAAGCTTCTCCATAACAACCGTGCCGCTGGCTGTCCCACTTAAACAGCCGCTTTACCGCTTTCATCCGCCAGGGGGCGATGACATTATTTCTGCCTGTAATGCGCACATCTGACCACCTCGCGGCGCCAAAACAGCGATTATTTCTTTTAGTCGCTTTATTCACTTTGTCCACTAGATGGAGACATTAAGCCGAGACGGTATACAGGTGAATACCGTTTGTTTTCTTGTGGTAATGTTGAAGTTGTAATAACGTCATTTCCCATTTCGGGACTTAAAAAAGAGCGGTTAATAAATAAATAAATAAATAAAAACATGGACGCCTTTATAAAAAGCATTTTTTTGTTGTTTTTTTCTGTGGCTCTGTGGTTGGTTCTGTTCTGCTGTAGTGAACTAAGCTAGTGCTAACTTACTAACTGCACATATATTTATTTCTTATAAAATAATCAGAATCAAACTGGAAAATAGAAAAAAGTAGAGTTTTTTTAAACGTTTAATTGCTGAATTTTTTAAAATTATTTATTAGCTACCTCTTAAAAATATGTTGTTATGAAACAAACAGACAGTAGTTAAATAGATAGACAACTAAACAAATGTAAGAAATAAATCAATAAATACACCAGTAAATAAGCAGTTTGGATGGTTGTTGAGTGCTCAAACATCCATCCATCCATCTTCGGTACAGCTTATACTACAGGGTTGCTGGGAACCTGGAGTCTATCCTAGGGAGCATCGGGTACACCCTGGAAGGGGTGCCAATCCATCGCAGGACACACTCACACACCCATTCATACACTATGGACACTTTGGACATGCCAATCAGCCTACCATACATGTCTTTGGACTGGGGGAGGAAACCCCCGCAGCACGGGGAGAGCATGCGAACTCCACACACAAAGGGCCACATTGGGAATCGAACCCCCCCCAAAAAAAATAGAAACCCTTTTCGAGTTTCTAATGGTTTTACTGTTTATAAAGGGAATTGTATTGGCTTCAATGGAAACTCTAATGGTCCCTGTGGATCTCTACTGGTAATTTGGTGCCTTCTATTGGTGGGATGTTATGTCTCATGGACACCATTAAAGACCAATAATGGTAATGGTTTTAATGGTTAACAGCTGCTGGGTTGTAATGGTATTAGAATGTCTGTGATGATTTCTATTGTTGTTGGGGTTTTTTTTTCAGCAGGGATCTGAAATGGTGAAATAGTGAATAGTTTGGCTCTCGCAGCAGCTTTTTATTTATGAAAAGACACAAGTTACTGCCTCGTTCACAGAGTTTCAGAGACGAGTCACAGATTGAGTCTTTAATCTGGAGATTATGCTTCACGCTGACGCTGTGCAGAGGATGATGGGAAACACACACACACACACACACACACACACACTCCTGTCTGCTTTGAGTTAGACGTCGTTCTGTTTCCTATCAGCAGAGACGCCCAGAGATTGCGAGACAGAAAAGTTCAGATCGACGCAAAGCAGGACATTTCTGAAAAAAAAAAACACTACGATTCCTCTTAAAGATCAGTCTCAGTTACTGAAAAAGATGCTGGGAAAAAAGTGGCAAATATTTGAACCCAAATGGAAAATGAAATAGAAATCAAGTCATTATACGGGTAAATGAGCATTGCCATGAGAAATGTGTCATTTCTACATAGTAAAAAATTTAAAATTTTAAAAGTAAAAATTTTGTATAATTCACTATGTAATAAAATAAAAATAAAACCATGAAATGATGCTGTTTTATATCC
This sequence comes from Stegophilus panzeri, assembly GCA_024331685.1. NCBI lineage: Eukaryota > Metazoa > Chordata > Actinopteri > Siluriformes > Trichomycteridae > Stegophilus > Stegophilus panzeri. Next base: position 25,580,372 of record JANDJT010000032.1, on the reverse strand, counting down.
AAATATATATCAGTACATCAAAGAAGTAAAGAAAGAAAATGTGTGTGTGAAGGTCAACCCTGAAGTGTTTTAAAATTAATTCTTTGATTTTTTTGTCTTATTTTTTAAATTATATATATATACAGAGAGAGAGAGAGAGAGAGGGTCCCTTTGGAGTGTAACAGCAGCTCAGACTGAGATTCAGGACAAAGCCGGAGTGTGTAGGGTTCACTGGGATTTTCTCAGCAGGACGAGCCGACCTTTCAGCCTCAGCGTCTCGGAATCAGTGGGGGGGCTTGTTCAGCAGAGTGTGTGTGTGTGTGTGTGTGTGTGTGTGTGTGTGATCATCGAGGTATGAAATCTGCTTGGTTTCAGTGTTGTGTGTTTGGGCCAATCTCAGTCTGAGTCTAATTAGAGCTGCAGGTGGTGGTGTGGAGCCTCATCAACACACACACACACACACACTGTCTATCTCTCTCTACATTAGGATTTCCTGGAGTTTCTGCTTTTCAGAGGAACAAGATTCCAAGCTGTAAAACAAAAGCACAGAGTTTGTGCTAAAGGGACAGACTTTCACTGAAACACAGGTGAAGTGTGTGTGTGTGTGTGTGTGTGAGAGAGTGTCCTGAACAAACCTGTTTATCTTCAGCACACTTTCATAATCTCTGACACTTCACTTTTACCCTAAAATACACTTTCATTCATTCATTCATTCATTCATTTATTTTGCAACTTGTTCTTTCTTACTTCCTTATTTTACTTCTTTTAGTTCCAGCAGTCTCTGACATTTATTCATCTTTCTTTTCCTCTTCTTTTGTTTATCCATCCATCTATCCATTCAGGTGCCTTTTTGTCTTTATTTTCTTTCACTTGTTTCTCTTTTCTTCCTGTATCTTGTTTTTTCCCATCTTCCCTATCCCTATCCTTTTCTTTCCTTCCCCTGCTCCCTTTTCTTTCTTTCTTTCTTTCTTTTTCTTTATTCTTTCTTTCCTGTCTTCTCACCCAGATATCCTGTCTTCTTGCCCAGATATCCCAGAGATGCACTTAAAAAAAAATCTTCCTTTTTGTTCTTTTCTTTCTTTTCTTTCTTAAGCCCTGACTGAGTGAGCAGGTGAAGTGTGCATGGCATGGTCTCCTCTCTCACTACCTGAAACCTTTTTTTCTCCTCTCATTCCTCATCCTGAGGTGGAACTTTTGCACTGCCTCGCTGACAGGGAGGAAACTTAGGTGTTACTACACTGGGCACAGTGGATTGTATGTACAGTTTAGAGGTTGTGTTCCAATTGTACAGTATGAAATGTGTGGTGTACATTGTAGTGCTGTACATAAAGGCACTCAACTTATAGACCCAAATCCTAAAGGCTTCCTGATATTATATACTGGGGGAGACGGGGGACAAAGTGTAAATGACATTCTGTGTAAATGACCTGAATGTTATTTGCTTTATTTATTGTTTCGTATTGATGGCTATGCTTTTAATCTCTCAGTGTGACCTGGGAGTGTCTTTATTAGCCGTGTGTATCTTGTCTTCTTTTGTTTATTGAGTGAAACTACTATGCTACAGTACTTCTCTCTCTACCTACCACCTCATCCCATTCTTTCTTTTCCTGTGACTGTCTGTCCTTTTTAAAACCCACAGTTTCTGTCCTGGTTTGTGAACAAGCCCCCCCTCCCCCCAATCCCCCAATGACTTCATTTCAATACTTATCAGTGCTTACTATAAACAAACTGGGGGGGGGGGGTTCGGCCATCCAGGTACAGTGGTACTGGAACATTCTGTAAGATGTCTCTGCTGATTTTAGATGTTGACATTTCATGCTTTGGATGTAGTCATGAATCCTTGTTTGAGCTTCTCCAAAAACTTTACCAGAGAAGAAATGAAGTAGTTCCATAAATCTCAGTTCAGCTTACTTTTACCCTTTAAGTTCTGATAGTGCTGAAAGATCAATAACGTGTCAAACATCACGCATATGACCTCAAAATGATTTAGTTAAAAAAAAAAAAAAGATATAGCCTAGAAATTAACCAGATGTAGTTTCCACCCCCTCCTCTAGCCTATAAGGGGGCTGATGGTTGCCCTCTCTATTTACACAGCAGGATTGACGTGAAACTGTTAATTGTTTGCTCCCCAGACAGCGAGGACGTGGAGCCCTCAACTTTCCTGCTCCTCCTCTATCATCATCATCATCATCAACATGACAAAGCTCCGGGGTGAAGCGGAGTGGCGCGGCGCGCTCAGCCCGCACAGGGAGTCCGGAGTTCGGATACAGATCTCAACTCTGCCGCGGTGCACCGGGACCTCCGAGGAAACTTTGCGCCCAAACTCCGGGGTCATGGACGGCGTTTTTGCGCAACACAGCAGGGCTATGGGGAGTGTGTTACCACAGCTAACCGGCCCTGAAGAGAAACCTGTACCCGGATTGATGGACGCGCCTCGGGCTGGGACTCACGGAGCCTCCCGACTCCCCGCGGATCAGCACGCTGGCGAATGGGCGCCGAACGCGTGCAAGAAGAAGAACTATCAGCGCTACCCGAAACCGCCATACTCTTACCTGGCAATGATCGCCATGGTGATTCAAAACTCACCGCAGAAGAAGCTCACTCTCTCCCAGGTAAGACTCAACACCTGGAGGAAATGCTGAAACACCTCTTCTTTTGCACCATATCCCCAAGATGAAATATGAGTGAAATCCACGTTACAGACATACAATACATCATAATAACTCTTAGTGTGTGCTGCATCAAGTGCTATTCTGAAACTTTTTACTGTCTCCTTTCATTCTTCTGTAAACTGCTCACACTGCAGTTAGTTTGATTAATTTGTGTTGATTTAATATTCCTGCCTCGGTTAAGAGTTGATTATTTATATATACACACACACACACACACACATATATATATATTATATATAATATAAATATGCGTTTGTATTCCTTTAAAATGACGACAGTTAGCGATTACCTCTTGAAACGGCTTTTTATCAGCTGCAAAAAAACAACTGAAGTCTTGTCTCTTTCTTACAGAGCACTTTAAAAAAAATTCCATAGAGCGGAGATCTTTGCGTTAACGAATCGTCAATTTGACCTGCAACGCTTCGTGTTTTGTATATTAACTTATTTACAATACACAATACAACATTATATTGTGGGGAAAAAAGTTTCCTACTGTAATGATATTTTTTAAAGGTGGTGTGTGTGTATGTGTGATTATATATATATATATATATATATATATATATTTTGCAAGTTATTATAAGAACAGATTTTTCCTTCAGGCACAAACCAACCCTTTTTAAAGATATAAGATTTAAGATTTATTATTATTTTATTTTATTATTTTTTTTTTTTAAACCATCCAAAACTTCCTAGGCCCAGGCCTCCTAACTAGTTGTGGTGATAGTTAAAGATAAGATGAACTTTTATTTGGGGGGGGGGCTTCAAATGATCCTGTAAATTGATTTATAATAAATACAGCATAAAGAAATCTTAATACAATAAACAACATTAATGAACAAACATTAGAAATGGTTTCAATTATAATACTATCCACTACGAGTTGAAACTGGAGCTCTGAGTCTGCTTAGACAGGGTGATAAGAATGAGGGATGGAGAGAGGGAGTGAAAGTAATGCGCACTATCAAGTGTTTAAGGGTCAAAATGTCGCCTAGGTTAATGAGCGAGAATTAAACGGCTGAATTACTCATAATGCACTTCAGGTCACTTAAATAGTCATTGAGATGAGAGTGTAACGCTGTTTTAATGCTCCGGCTTTAGACGGGCACGTTAAATTTTATGCAGGAAACCAAACTTATATGTTAACCGGTGTTGGAGAGTAGCTAGCTAGGGACAGTATAATACTAGCGTCACTACCTCTTGAGATATTTTCATAATAATGTAGCTGGTAAAGTAGTGGGGACAACTAGCATGGTGGAAATTTCCAGAAAGGAACTGAACAAAGAGTAGGCCTCCAAGTTTTCCCTCAAAACTTTAGTGTCATCGGCTGTTTTATGTTGGTAGCATGTCATGTTGTTGGCTTATAACGTAGGTTGCAAGTTAACTTGAGCAAGCTTGAGACATTACATTCTAGTTAGCTAACTAGCTAGCAAAAAAACCTTGTAATGTCCACTCATTTTAACGACTCAGCTGTGGTGTCTTACCAACCTACCCTACAACCATCCCAAATTACATGCTCTTTTTAAAATTGTATTCAACACTTTTTTTATTTTTCGATCACATATTTGGACACAGCACTGGTCACGGGTAATGCTAACAACTCTCTGTAGTCTGTGTTTCATAATCTCTTTTCATAATAATAATAATAATAATAATAATAATAATATGGTGGTGATGCATGTCTCAGTGATGTACTTTTCTCCTTTCATCTGCTCAAGATCCTGAAAGAGATCAGCACGCTCTTCCCCTTCTTCAAAGGGAACTACAAAGGATGGAGAGATTCGGTGCGTCACAACCTGTCCTCCTACGACTGCTTCATCAAGGTGTGTATGTCCTCGATGTCCGTGCGCTGACTTCCTTTTGATTCCGTCAAAGCGGTTACAACTAGCCTGATTAGCGTGATCCAGGAGTATGTGTGTGGTGTTAGGAAGCTATACGGCATCCCATAATATTCAGTATTATTGTGATGGTCCACAAAGGGCGGTGCTTAGGTTATGTCACACGACCAGTCGCGAAGTTGATCCACCAATCTTTCAGTCTTTCACAACCTTTGCTAAGCTAGCTAGATAATTGCGAATATTTCTCGTATGTTTTTGTTTTTGTTTTGTCTCTCTCTCTCTCTCTCCAGGTGCTGAAGGACCCGGGGAAGCCTCAGGGAAAGGGGAATTTCTGGGCGGTGGAGGTGAGCAGGGTCCCTCTGGAGCTGCTGAAGAGGCAGAACACGGCTGTGTCCAGACAAGATGAAACCATCTTCGCACAGGACCTGGCGCCTTACATCCTGCAAGGGCACACTCCCGCTCCGCAAAACGAGACGCAGCCAGCTGCGCCCAGCCGTCGCCTGTCCCCCACTCCAGAAGACCTTTATCGTCCCAAACTCGACTCGTCCTTCGCTATCGATTCACTCTTGCACAGCTTTAGACCGGCGGATGTGCTTAGGGGCAGAAGTGATGGGTGGGGGGCGGAGCCTAATCATTGCTCGCCACGGCCTCGATATATGTCGGCCAATCGGAGCGCGTCGGCAAGTTCCGCCAGTCCCGCATCATCCTCGTCGTCAGACGAAGACTGGAGAGGGTTGACACGATTCGAGGCGAGGAAACGAGGGACAGATGGAGGACCCGACGATTATTTCCCACCGAGCAAAATGGTGAAGCGCTGTGCTTCAGCACCTCCTCCTCCTCCTTGGGAGCTGCCAACTTCCTACGCCAAATACACCCCTCCAAACGCTGTAGCCCCGCCCAGCATGCGTTTCAGCACAAACCCGTTCGTCCCTCTCGGCTCTGTTCCGTTCTACAGCCATCACATCACACCCAATCACTTTGGCGCCCGTTCATACTGGCCTCTGTTGTCCGGTGGGCGTGTTTCGATACAAGCTCCACCCCTTCTGATGGACTTGGACAGTATGTTGCAGTCGGTTCCACCTAACAAGAGCGTGTTCGATGTGCATACGCCACCAAATCAATACGGACCTCCGTTTAGCAAGTATTCCTAACTCTGCTGCTACCAAAAGAATATTTTTACACGGGGAAAATGATAACGTTTCGCTCTCCGTCCGAAGGCGGAAACGTCCACGGTTTACTTTCACCGCGTCCGCGTGGGATTGCTTCAGGGAAATCTACTGATGAATGTAGCGCAACAATGTCCAAATCCTTTGCACTGACAGTTTGCACTCATTTTTATCTTTTTTACATTTTTTTTAAAAAAATGTTCACCTCGACGTTTGAATGTTGTGTTTTGAAAAGCAACATGTTGTCAAAACAGCGTATTTATCTGATGTTTACATGCTTTTCGTGTCGCTTCTAACTCAAATTTATCCTGAAACGTTTTTAAAAGGAAATCCTACTACCTACTACTTTTCTCCTTTTGTGAATGCTAAAATGCTACACGGCTAACCTGCATGCTAAATTCCACACGTGGCTGTAATGCTACTGTGAACAGTCATGCTAACTGATGGTCTGATTAGTGTTTGTCGCATTGATCTGATGGATGGTGTTGATCACATGGGTTACAGATGAGAGAGAGAGAGTGTGTGTGTGTGTGTGTGTGTGTGTGTGTGTGTGTGTATGAGACAGACAGACAGACAGACAGACAGAGAGTCCCAACCCCCTGGTTTGAGAGAATCTCGGTGCCGCTACATCTGCATGTTGATGGCTCGTCGTTAGTCTGCAATCTCCTGAGCTATTCAGGGGAAACTTATCAAATGCAGATAGGTGTGTGTGTGTGTGTGTGTGTGACACATTGTTCTTTATTGTTAAGGGCTATTTTATACCCCAAAAAAAACATTCATTCCAATGGTTCTGTCCATTTCTTTCCTAATCCTCGTCCTAATTTTTTTTTTGTTGTTGTTCTTGAGCTTTTAAAAGGGACCCGAACCATTTGTACACACATCCTGTATATGGTTTATTTTATTTTTTTGTTGTTTTTTTATTTTAAATTTGGAAGTGTATCGCATGTCCCCCACATTGTCCTCTTGTTTACTCCAAGTGGAATGGACTTTGTTCAGGTGGGGTTTTTTTTGTTGTTGTTTTAAAAATTTTATGTAAGTTGCCGTCGTATGGTGAATTAAAAGTGATGTGTGAGGAATAAAACGCTCAGAGTGGTGCTGTTATAGAAAAATAATCATTCATGTTTGATTTGTTTTCCTATAACAGCACGGCTCTGAGAATTTGTTTCTCTAAGAGCACAGGAACTTGCCAATGATTTATAAAAAATAAAAATAATTTTTGATGACACAATGTACTTTTTATCCATTTATGGTTACATGGTGAAACGTGCAACATGAAAACAAGTTTCTGGAACCCTATAAACCTACAATTTCCCCACCAGCCTCTCTGTTTCTTCTCTGTTGTGAAATTAATATGACGGTGGAATAGAAAACGCCTTCTGACCAATGAGAATCCAGAATTCAGCAGCGCCGGGGTTAGGAAATCAAACATGGTCCGGTGGGGAAACTTTGTGTAGTCGAGACGGTCACTTTACAGTTTGGGAGGTGTGAGGCTCGTTGTTTATACAGCATGAGATGATGTCAGTTCATCAGTCTCAATAGCGTAGTGTTAGCATCTCTGTAACTGTAGAACACGATCAATAATGATTTATCATGGAGACATGTGTAGTGTCGCTAATAACCCCCGCTGTAGTGCAGCAAAGCTATTGTGGTGTATGTTTGATAATTCTACACCCTATCCAAGGAACCACAAACGGCCACCAATAATGGCCTCTAGTCCCTATCTAGTACACTATTTATTTAATAGGCCATCAATAATGGCTTCTACACCCTAACTGGTGCACTATATGTCCTATAGGCCACTAGTAATGGTCTCTGCATACTATCTAGTGCACTATGTGTCTAATAGGCCACCATTACTGGCTTCTACACAGTGCCTAGTGCACTATTCATCCAATTATGGCTGGGATTATTGGCCTCTAGTCCCTATCTAGTGCACTATATGTCCAATATGCCACCATTACTGGCCTCTATTCCCTAACTAGTGCACTATTTATCAAATAAGATGCAAACAATGTCCTCTAGTCCCTATCTAGTGCAGTATTTGTCCAATAGGCCACCAATAATGGCCTCTAGTCCCTATTTAGTGCACTATTTATACAATAGGCCATGAATAATGGCCTCTAGTCCCTATCTAGTGCACAATTTATACAATAGGCTGCTGGTAATGGCCTCTAGTCCCTATCTAGTGCACTATTTATACAATAGGCTGCTGGTAATGGTCTCTAGTCCCTATCTAGTGCACTATTTATACAATATGACACCATTACTGGCCTTTACTCCCTAACTAGTGCAGAATATGACCAATATACACTATATTGAATATACGCTATATATAATTAACTGGCTCTACAGTTTAACTAGTATGCTATATAGCCGATAGTATAGATAGTAACACTCTATACCCTACCTAATGTACGATGAGGCTCATACTGAGTCCTTAATAAATTCTACACTGCAACTAGTGCACTATATGGCTGATAGTAACGTCCTATACATCTTATTTAGTGTACTATATTAAAAATAGTCTGCCATCAATGGTATCTACTCCCTATCCAGTGCACTATGTGTCTTCTACTGAGCTATTAATGACCCCTACACCACAATGTGTAATAAAAACATCTAATAAGCAACCAGTAAGAACTCCTACCCCCTATATCGTGCACTCTTTGTCGAACAGGAAGCGGATATCTAGTAGAGTATCACTTTAATCGTTGAAAAAGCTGATATGGTTTGGAGTCTTTGATCAGTGATCCGTCTTCCTCCCGCTGTGTCTCGCTCTCCTGTCTCTCTGTTTTACACCCCTCCATCCTCTTTCCTCCTGGCTCTGCTCTTTTTTAGAGATAAACCTCATCTCCACATCACTGTAAAAGGTTCGAGCTTCAGTGCTCCGGCTTTATTCGCTGCCCCGATCACACATTAATGCACAAATACACCTTTAAAACACGTAAAACATAAAAAAATGATCTAAAAAATATAAAATAAATAAATGCAGCGGTATATAATATAGCTTTTTATTCAGTTCTGGATCCGGAATAAGCAGCAAAGACCGAACGATTTTCCCAAATCTTTAAATGTGTAGCTATTAAAAAGTTATAAATGTATTAAAAAAAAAAAAAAAAAAAAAAAAAAAAGACACAGTGTCTTTATTTCACCATTTTAATAAAGTTTTAAAATGACCGGGTGAGTAACAATACTGTATCTGGTCCAGTAAACAGGATTGCTTTTTATCTACTTATAGTTACATTTAATCCTTCCCTCATTGCAGATGGGTGCTCCGATACTGCAGGGGGCGCTGTTAGAATTTTATGATGGTGGAAGATTGTTGCATTTGGTTACTTAATCGAATTAGGCAAGGGATGCAGATCAGGTAGCGATGATGGGAAAATACGTGTCCACAGTTAAAACCTACAAATGCTAGCTTTTTAAAATAAACATCATATAAAATCAATGTTTTTATATTTTATATATATTAT
>JANDJT010000032.1:25559408-25570715 GCA_024331685.1 Stegophilus panzeri | reverse complement strand
ATATACACACACACACACACATACACTCTTACCCCAGGCTGGAGGCTGACTGAGGTCTTTGCTCCGAGGTTTAACACTCGTCCATCAGCTCGCTGTAGCAGGTTCAGTCCAGCTGTTCCACTTTGTCCTCCTGACACACACATACACACAGTGGTAAACACATTGGTGTTTATCAAGACAGATGTTTAATGAGGCAGGTTATTACCATGCAGGCCGTATGGCCTTGTCGAGCGTCTCTCCGTCAGCACTGACAGAATCACTTCATCTCTGAAGAGAAGCTTCCGGATCACACCATCACCACCGTGATACTGACCCCCACCTCCAGAGCCGGCCCACAGAGAGAACTGTTCCAACACCACCGGATACCTGGGGGGGGGGTAGTAGACACAGAGAGACAGAGAGAGAGAGAGAAAGTATAATCACTGAATGAAGTAAATATTAAACACTAACTCTTCTCACACTCACTAACACTCTGCTAACCTGCTGGACTAGCGCTAGCTAGCTGTTGTTGCCACGGTAATGTGAAACGATCTTCATGGAAACACAGACAATGTGTGAGTGTGTGTGTACAAGAATCACCTCTTCTCCAGAATCTCTGGGTCTGTGATGCGCGTGTTGGTCATGTGACTATGGACCCCGCTCCGCCCGTTCCAGCCTGGCCCCGCCCCTGCTCCGCCCCCAACTGTTTCGTAGTAGCCACACTTCTCATTGCCGAATGTGATGTTGTTCATACAGCCCTTTGGGGGGAAAAAGAACCCCACAAAAACACAGTGTGTGTGTGTGTGTGTGTGTGTGTGTGTGACATGGGCTGTTCACCGCATTCTCACTAACCTGTGACGCGGCACACACTTCAAACGCCCGGAAGATGACATCCACGACCCGCTGTGATGTCAGCACGTTTCCTCCGACCACTGCGGCATTCTGGGAAGGCTGCAGGATGGAGCCGGCAGGGATAATGACTTTGATGGGGGTCAGACAGCCCTGCTCAAAACACACACACACACACACACACACACAAGATATGTACCAACAGGACAATCTTAAAACTTAGTGTGTGTGTGTGTGTGTGTGTGTGTGTGTGTGTGTGTGTGTGTACCTGGTTGAGAGGGATGTCCTGTCCCACCATGCAGCGCAGGCAGTAAATGAGAGCGGAGAGAGTGATGGCACGAGGGGCGTTACAGTTCCCCCACACCTCCGGACCCGAACCTGAGAAATCAAACACAGCGCTGCCCTCCTGTTCGTTTATCTGCACTCGGAGTTTAATCGGTGTTCCATCATCCATCTGATCTTCAGCTTCCATGTCTAATGGGCTGCTCTGCTCACGCCGCCGCAATGCAAATTCTCTCAGCATGTCCCTGACTGCCAGTTCTGCATTACTCTATACACACACACACACACACACATATACGCATTGTACACGTGTACACCTTTTTACTGCTCACACACACCTGAATGTATCCCATGTACGCCTGCACCACATCCAGTCCGTAGGTGTCGATCAGCTCCGCCACCAGCTGACTCCCTCTCTGATTGGCCGCAACCTGCGCTCTCAGGTCTGACAGGTTGTCATGGAGATTGCGTGTCCCGGAGCATCCTGGGTAACAAGCGGGAGCCAGGAGAGCCTCGGTCACCGCTGAAATAAACATGGAGGGAAAGAAACCCGAGGCTTTTTCTTTTCTTTGTGACACAAACGCGTAACCGAAGCGAGAGCTGTGAGACAGAAGGCTAACCCTGCTCCTGGAAGACTCCCTCCGTGACCAGTTTGAAGGAGGTGAAGAGCGCCCCCTCCTGCTGGAGACAGGTGGAGTGAGGGGGCATGGAGCCTGGAGTGATGCCCCCGATATCAGCGTGATGCCCCCTGCTGGCCACAAAAAACACAGGGCCGCTCACACCCTGACGGAACACCTGGAATAATAATAATAATAATAATAATAATAATAATAATAATAATAATAGACTTGTTCAACAAATTCTCTACTTCATCACTCTCTAATCCTTAGCATATTTTTGCATATCAGACTGTGATAGGCTTAAACCGAGCTCATATGTACACCCAACCCCCCCCTATAATCCTGTATAATTACAATGAGTTCATTATTAATTATTATTAATGGAACAAGAAAACACACACACACACACACACACACACACAGAGTTTTTGTACCGGTGTGATGACGGTCAGGTCGGGCAGGTGGCTTCCTCCAGCACATGGGTGATTACTCAATATCACATCTCCCTCCTTCAGACTGCTGCCTATCGCCTTCAACTGAGGGAGAGAGAGAGAGAGAGAGAGAGAGAGAGAGAGGGAAATACAGAGAGAGAGAGAGAGAGAGAGAGAGAGAGAGAGAGACAGAGAGAGGGACATAGAACACACAGAGACAGTAAGACACACGGAGAGACAGAGAAACAGAGAGAGACAAAAAGTACAGAGACAGAAAAACAGACAGAAAGCAAGACAGACCTCAGTGTGAGAGCTTTTCTGATTCCCATCAACTGTGTGTGTGTGTGTGTGTGTGTGTGTGTGTGTGTACACACACCTGGTACTGCACAGTCTCCTGCATGGCTCCCAGGTGAACAGGAATGTGAGGAGCGTTCGATACCAGACCTCCATCAGGTCCAAACACAGCGCAGGAGAAATCCAGCCGCTCCTTAATGTTGGTGGAGATGGAGGTCCTCTGTAACACACGGCCCATCTGCTCTGTGTGTGTGTGTGTGTGTGTGTGTGAGTGTGAGAGAGAGAAAGAGAGAGAGTATTTACTTTAACTGTACCACACCCAGTGTTCTGTTCCTTACACGTCACGCTACATTTCTATTCAAACCTGCGATGACCTTCTGACCTGCGATGCTCATGAAGCGATGAGAGAAGATGGACAGCTGCACTGCGTTCAGCTCTGTCCCCAGCACGCACCTGCTGTCCGTTCCCATGGCGATATGCACGTCTCCACTCGGGGTCAGACAGGCAGAGCAGCCCGGTTCCACCAGGATGGTGCTGTGGAAAAACGATTGCTCGGTTCATCGGCCGTCCCTGACGCCGTGGTGTCCACAAACACATCGGGGATGTAAACTCACCTGTTCTTGTCGATGATGATCGCGGGTCCGTCGACGCTGTGGTCACGAGACAGGTCCTCCCACATGAACACGCTCGTCTCCAGATATCGGTCCTCGAAGTAACACTTGGTCGTCTGAGGGAGAAAACAAAACGTACGCATAATGAAAACGAAACGCGTATGTAGAAGATATTCTCGCCGGTTCGGTTTCCAGGCACCTGTGCCGGTTTTGGCGTTCGACTTCCTGTTTGAGCAGGGGCCGTTGTCCTGATTGCGGATTTTCCTGATCCGCGGACACGAACGTCGTCCACCGTTATGGCTCTGTCGGCGATGGTGAAGCCGAACTCCTTCATGTAGCTGTTTGTCGGGGGTTTAGGAAGAACACAAGAGGTTTAGCTAGCTGTGTGTGTGTATGTGTGTGTATGTGTGTGTGTGTGTGTGTGTGAGGTGCGGATGACAAGGCTTGATGCAACATGGCGTGTTACCGTGTGGTGAAGGCGGTACGGAAGTCTCCGGAACAGCAGGACTGAGCGTGAGCCGGAGCGTCGCTGGCGCTGATCATGAGAGCGCAGTCGGTTCCCTCGTAACGCATGTGCAGGAACACCTCCATACTGATCTGAGAACTGTCCAACAGTTTAACGGATCATTAACGCTCATCACAGCATGTGTGTGTGTGTGTGTGTGTGTGTGTGTGTGTGTGTTGGTACCTGTTGAATCCACGTTTGCACAGTGTGTCAAGGCAGCGCTGTGAGAGTCGCTGGATCCGGCAGTCGAGCTCGGAGTAAGCGTGCGTGTTATACTGAAGAGAACACGGCTCCTGAACCTCCTCTACAACGTCCGCTAGAGCCAAACCATACGCTGATAACACACCGCTGTACCTACAGAGAGAGAGAGAGCTTTACAGTGTGTGTGTGTGTGTGTGGGGGGGGGCCGGGGGTGGAGGGGGATGGGGTGTAAATATTTCCAAAAGGCGAGCTGAAACGTTACTTTTCACACCATCGAGCTTATTCCTCGGTAAATAAGGAAAGCGTAACGTGCCAACGTCGAGGTCTTACTTGTGTATGTAGATGGTTTTCATGCCCAGCGCTCGTGCGATGGCGCACGCGTGTTGCCCGCCTGCTCCTCCGAAACACGCCAGCGCGTGCCGAGACGTATCGTGGCCCTTCGCCTGTGAAGAGAGAATCTTATGAACCTCAAAATCAGTCACAGCCTGGAGACTCGCCACAAGGGGGAGCATGTGTAGAGGCAAATAACTAGTAGAACAAACTGTACACAAATAGTAATACAATAATTGTCCACTAGAGGGCGCTACAAATCTGAATTTTCTAGTTTCCGAGTTAAAAATGAGAAAAACGAGTCCAACAACCTGCGTCAGTGCTCTGATTGGTCGGCACATTGCTTCGTTCGCAACTCTGATGAATCCCATAGCGACCTCCTCCAAGCTCATTTCCGCTTTGCGACTTTTTAACACGTCACTATTTGCGCGATCGTCTCCATCGCATTGTGACTGGCTGGTCGAGAGGAAGTGGTTGATCTCTTTGGTGAGCTTCTGGAAATGGTTCATGGATTCATCTATGGAGAGAGGCTCGTTCTCTCCAGGACCAAAGATGTGAGGGAAAAATGAAGGGAGCAGACGGCCGAGAGCCAAATTAGCATCTGTGACTGTGAGAGGACCCCCTGTAGGGCAAAAAACAAAACGTATTATACTGAATTACTGCAGTACAGAGCTAAAGGACTAAAACTTGATATAGAGCTATAGTTGTCTTGTTATAGATTTTGAGGGACTGGTCTTGGTCTGGTCTTGAGGGACAGGTCTTGGTCTTGTTTTGGGTCTTGATAGTCTTGGGTTTGGGGAACTGGTCTTGAGGGACTGGTCCTGGGAGACTGATCTTGGGCTTGTTTTGGTTCCTGAGGGATTGGGATTGGTCTTGGTCTTGATTTGGGTCTTGGCTGCTGGTCTTGGGGAACTGGTCTTGTCTTTTTTTTTGGTCTTGAGTGACTTGCTCTTCTTTTGGAATATGGGCAGCGAGTGGTCTTGGTCTTGCACTTTTTTGGTCTTGAGGGACTTGTTCTTGTTTTGCAACTTGGGCAATGAGTGTTTTTTTTGGGGTCTTGTGAGACTGGTACTTGAGGGAATGGTCATAGTTTTATTCTGGGTCTTGAGAAAGTGGTCTTGGTGTGATCTGGAAAACTGTACTTGTTCTTGGTGGCCTGGGCTTGGGTTTAGGCATCTGTTATTTCAGGGACAGATCATGAGTAAGTCATGATCTGGATCTTGAAAATTTGGGTTTGCGTCTTGGGAATTATGTTCTTTAACTGGGTCAAGTTTGGGGATTTCTAGTCTTGGACTGGATGTGAATTTAGGGTTTTCTTGTATATATTTCTATCTTTGGGGAATCTGCTTTAGGTACTGGTAGATTTCATTCTTCATTTTGGTCAACACGTCTTGGAAGTGTCAGACAAAATTTTGGGGATGCGCTGTTAGTCTCGATGGTCTAGGTTTGATCTTGGTGATCTACTGAATCTTGGTCTTGAGGATCTGGTCTTGCTTGGGTCTTGGTCAGGGATTTGGTCTGTGTTTTCCAGAAATCTAGCTTCTGTTTCAATTCAATACAACAATGGACCTTCAGCTGAAAGAAAGCTCTTTCTAAAGTGATCCAACCATATATTCGCGCAAGCTAAATAATAACCCAGTCCAAAATAATTAAAAAAAAATAGTTTATATTAATTTCAGTAAGAAAGAGCCAGATAAAGACATAGAGAGCAATGAGGGGAGGAAAAAAGCTTCTTCTTTTTTTTTTTTTTTAGGTCAAGGGGAAAATCTGGTTCACTGACCTTTTTGATAGCAAGCTGGACCAGGATGAGCGCCAGCTGACTCAGGACCCACGACAAACATCCCAGACCTATAGAGTTGTAAAAGCATACATAGAAATGAAAACTTAAACATATACAGCAGGGTTCTAAGGTCTGTGTATGTTCTCACTTGATCCTATTTCACTGAAAATATATATTTTGACTCTGAATTGCAACTTTGTTTGTTATGGAAAAAAAAATAATGTTTGACCATGGGTTGACCAATAACCAGCAAAACATAATGGTAACAGAGTAATGTTTAACATTCTTATTGCTTTACGTTTACACTGGGTGAACTGCTAGCAAGTGTGTGTGTGTGTGTGTGTGTGTGTGTGTGTGTGCGCTGCCTGAAGAAAAGTCGAGATCCTCCTCCCGCTGCGACGGTGTTGATGTCCAGCTGAGGCGCCTGCAACGTGACTCCGGCTGTTGTAGACTCAAAAACGTGTTCATACTGACCAGCATAGCGACTCACATCTGTAGAAGTACCTACACACACACACACACACACACACACACACACACACACACACAATAACATACAAAACATTCAACTCACACCACTGTCCATTCTGTCGGCTATTTCCTTTTGTCTCATTGTCCCACACCCACAGAAAACACAAACATTTTTCTGAGGCCTTAACATTTTTTCCTGGACTATTTGAAAACTAAGACAGGTCCCTACATCAGGGCAAAAATTTAAGGATGACAAATTTCCAAAAACTGGGAAAAGAACTCTCTGAAATAAAATATCGGTTATGTCAACATTTAAGCCAACTCCAAAATTATGCTAACATTGAAATACTTTAAAACTTGGGAAAAGCCATGAATTTTGTCAAGTATTTAGAGCAACTGCTTCCAAACTAGAATATCCATCTACAATTAAACAAAACAAAAATTTTTTTTAAAGATAACTACTGAACAAATGTGAAATAACTGCTGCGAAATTGGGAGGAAATTGATTATAATTACCAAAGAAATTTGCCAAAATTGTAAGCTGTAAACTCTTTCAAAATAGTTAAAAATTCAAAGTTAGGAATAGAAAATACAGTGGAAACTCAATGTAACTATCTCGAAACATGGAACGACTTCCTGAATTTGGGCAAAAGTTTTAACACAACAATAAAACTTACATACTGCATGATAATAATGCAAAACTTTAAGACGACAGCTTAAAGTATAAAAAAATTTGGACAAAACTATGTATGTCAGCTACTGCAACATTTACGATAACACTCCACAAATGTGCGAAAATGTAAACTTGCAAACCTTTGGAAAGTCGTGACTTTAGTCAGGAATTTTGTACGACTACTTCGGAACTGAATTAACCACCTAGACCAAGTGCAAAACTGTTTAAAATTTAAAGAAGTTCCTGGAAATTGGGCCAAAATCAAGCTTAGGAAATTGAGGACATGATTGTACAGTGGCAACTTCAGAATTTAAGATAACACAGTACTTTAAAACCTACAATTTGGGAAAACTGGTCAAAACTGGATTAAGCCTCAACAATAAGTAAATATTTAAGATGGCAACTGCATAAATGGTAAAATATTGCTGAAAACTATGGAAGATTACTTCAATTACTTAAAAAAGAATTGAGGGAAACTATATATTAAAAAAAAAAAAAAAAATTAGCCAAAATTGTAAGTTGGATTTTTTTACAATGTAAATGAATTCATTACAAATGAGAGAAATATACAAGACGACTATTTCAGTACTGAGAAATCTCTCTTTGAAATGCTGAAGACGTTCTGATCCGTAAACCTGAGAGGACTTAAATTATGGCAAAAGTTTAACACGTGTAAAAAAAAAAAATTGAGCAAAAATAAATTAATTAATTAAACACGGCAACTTCTTAATTTAAGGGAGTTCCTGGAAATTTGTGCATAAAAAAAAAAACACAAAACAAAAAAAAAATCTGAGCTTTATGAATTCGGACAAAACTGTAGGTATACACTGGCTACTTTAAATTTTTAAGATCGCAAAATTCAAGAATTCACAACTGAGCCAAAAATTTTCATACTTGAACAATTTAGAAATTTAGGATGACGTGAAATTTAGATATTGGGAAATCTCTCGGAAATTGGGAAAATTAGGAAGTTATGACTACCTGGAAACCTGGAAGAACTACCTTAAGTTTAAAAATAAATAAATAAATAAATAAATAAATAAATAAGAACACACTACTACTCCGAGGAAATTGGGACGCTCCATGAAAACAGGGCGGAAACATAAGATGGTGGAAAAAAAACGTGTCAGCCTTCCTTAACCCAACCCCTTTCTGTCTTTTCTCACACTCCGTCCCTCTGTCTGCGTTTCACCTCCCATGTCGAAGCCGATGACGGGTGTTTGTTGTGTGTCAGCGTGCGCGGTCAGGGCGTAACCCACGACTCCTCCAGCTGGGCCGGACAGAACCGCCCGAGAACCGCAGAACTGATCCATAGGAGTCAAACCTCCGTCTGATTTCATGAACAGCACGTCCACGTCCTGTCTCACACACACACGAGGTGTCTCAAGAGGTGTTTCAAGGTACCAGTGTGGGTATGTGTGTGATAACATTAACATTAAGACTGACCCATATCTTCATGCTTAATGTTAAAAAGGACCACACACACACTCACAGCGAGTCGTCCCTTGAAGCCAGACGTGAAGGTGTTGACGTACTGGTGAATTTTGGGTGTGAGGTAGGCGTCCACACACACGGTGTAGCCACGAGGCACGGCTCTGATCATCGGCATCACCTCGCTCGATAGAGACACCTGAGTGAAACCGAGCCGGCGAGCCAGAGAGCCCAGCGCCTGCTCGTGATCCGGGTACCTAACACACACACACACGTTAAAATGCACACGGATACAAATTGTTCATTTGGAAAAGGATATACACACACACACACACATGTATGAGTGCAGCAGCAGCACAGCAAGGCTGGTGATTCCTTGAGAAAGCACGGCTTTAAGATCTCTCTCCACACACTGAAGGTCCAACTCAGTCCAGACCTCCAAACTCTCACCTGTACTACCTACACACACACACACACACACAACGTTATTTAACATTATCAGGTGTATCCCTTTGTTCCTGAGATACGCCATTTTTTAAAAATAAAAACGTGGCTTGGTTTGTTTCTGTTGTTGTATTACAGTATTATCTCACAGTGCTGCTGAATGCTGGATTCTGATTGGTCAGAAGGTGTTGATTCATTTTCTATAACAGCAGTTCTGACAGTAGCGCAGATGAGAGGTGTTACATATACACATACACAATGTGTATTCACACACACACACTGTTGAAGGGAGTGTCACACAACCAATTAATACCTGTGACAACCCGCTTAGGTTCTTCGCTCGGCAGACGGCAGCCATCTTGCTTCAGGACGACTCTTTCATCCACTTCGATGACATCTTCATAAAGCACATCGGGCACACGTACTTCCTGTGATGCAGAAACAAACACGTAAGTGTATGTGTTCCAGATGAGCTCGAAGAGGTCGTGTCGAGCCTGTGTGATAATGTGCAGTGTATGTGTTTACCAGGTCGAAGAGATCGGGTCGAGCCTGTGTGCCGATGTGCAGCAGGTGTTTGAAGCCGCGGGTCACGGCAAGTGCCATCTTTTCTCCCTGCCGCTCTAACAGCGCATTGGTCGCCACCGTCGTACCCATGCGGATCCAGCCAATCAGAGACGAGTCCAGAGGCTCGTTGCGGGGAAAACTCCTTCCCGTTTCCTGTTGGAAATCCAACCAGTTTTCTCTTTCTTTTAACCTTGTGCCATCTTGCTCTCTTACTCCCTCTCCACCTGTCTGTCTCTCACCTGCTCCAGTATGCGGCGTATGCCTTCGGTCGGAGCGTCTCTGTAGTTCTGCGGGTCGTGCGAGAGGAGCTTCATCACTCGCTCTTCACCATCCGGCAGACGAGCGAACACATCAGTGAAGGTTCCGCCGCGGTCGATGGCGAAACAGAATTTTCCCTTGGAATCGGCCATGCTGAACTGACTAAACAAATCAAACGAAAGATACACACACAGAGTTTTCCATAGGCATGTTGCTTTTTAGCCTTAGCACAAAGTGCTACAAAACCCAGAGTACACCATCCTCCCTGTGAAGCATGGTGGGAGTAGCATCATCTTGACAGTTACATTTGACCTGTTGCTTTTTTTAGTGGACGGCCATAACTCCTTGGTCTTCATTAGTCACGTTCTTTTACAAACTCTGGGTTCTTCCAAGAACAGGTGCATTAAAAATGCTCTTTTCCCCCTTCTTTCATTTAGAATTTAAGACCCATAGAGGGTTAGAACAAAAACAATATGGAAATATGGACGCCTGTATCATGAACTTCGATAATAGTAACCCCTAATGCAGAACTACCGACCTCAATAATCACCATATCTCATTTAAATCTGCAATATCCAGATAAAAGCGTTTACATACCGTACACTGTAGTTTATATAACGGCCAAAGTGTGGAAACAATAAACAAATCCGTCCTCTACTTAGACAGTGACTCTCACACTGAGGCGTCACACACTCGTAGAGCGGGTTTCTTTTATATGGGGCGGGACTACGTCCAGGAAGCGTGATTGCGTCATGGGCTAAGCCACGCCTCTTGTCCGCACGGTATACCTGTGCATACTTCCGTACTAGATCGTGCACAGCTCTATTCTGGATTTGTACTGTTTTTGACGCACTATTTAGAACAGTAGTGTGCACAGGAAATATACAGAATATAACAACAAATCCAAATGAGTTTAATGATAATTAGTTTATATATATATATAATATTAATACTCGTATTATATTACACATATACTACATGGCCAAAAGTATGCGCACCCCTCCAAATGATTTGGAGTTCAGAAGTTTCAGCCACACCCACTGCTAACAAGTGCATAATATCAAGCACATACCCACGAACTCTCCACACTGGCATTAGAAAGGGTCAGCATTAATGGTTTATGTTTTATTCCTCTTAGACCACAGCTATTTTCCAACTGATACACTTTTCATTTATTAATGGTGGTGGATCTACAAATTTTAAAATGTTGCTTTTATCTATAATCTTAAATTCTGGTCTTAAATTGTCCTCTGTAATATGATATTTAACAGTATTCACTGCAGTGTTACGTTTTATTTACATCAGGTCTCCCTGGAAGAGGAGATTGTGATGTCTCACTGGGCTCTTCCTGGTTAAATAAAGGATAAATAAATAAATTGGCAGTGATTTATATAGATTGGAATGGCTGCAGTTTTCATGGAAACTCCTTGAACTCCTTGAAGATGGTGTCAGAGAAAGATGCTGCACAAACTATTAGACATCATGGACGATGTGCCATCGCTACTGGCCATATAGTATTGTATTTTAAAATATATTGTATACAACATTATTGCGTGATGTGATTTGTGAGGGTTTGGCGGCATC
>JANDJT010000032.1:25545661-25555661 GCA_024331685.1 Stegophilus panzeri | reverse complement strand
TGGCTCTCTTTATCCCAGCTCAGTTGAGTAGTTTAGCGAGTTTGGCGCCGGCCGAGCGCGTGCAGAGAGAGACGAGTCTGCAGAGCAGGAAAGCTACGTTAGAGGCCTGGATAACCCGAGAGGCTAACACGCTGCAGAAACACAGACAGGTAACACACACACCTGAGATAGAGAAGTTGTTGCCAGTTCGTCTATGATAAAGAAATACATTGAAAAAAAAAATGGAACTGTGTGTGCGTGTGTGTGCGTGTGTGTGCGTGTGTGTGCGTGTGTGTGTAGGACCTAGCAGAGAAGCAACAAAGGACGATGGCGTTGTTGAGGAAACAGCAGACGGTGATTGTGGACGACGAACTGATCCAGTGGAAGAGACGACAACAACTAGCTGGAAATGGTGGACCTCCAGAAGGAAGTCTGGACATCCTGCAGTCCTGGTAAACACACACACACACACTACTGTAAACACACTAACTGTAGTACTAACCGTGTTTTTGATGGTCGCCGGTGTTCAGGTGTGAGAAGTTGGCTGATATGGTCTGGCAGAACAGACAGCAGCTTCGGCGTGTCGATCACTTAACGCAACAGCTCCCCATCCCCGGCCCTACAGAGGAATTGCTCAAGGAACTTAACGCTACCATCACCGACATCATCTCGGCGCTCGTCACCAGGTGGGTTCACCTCTGCGTCAAACGCACATAACGCCGACGCCATCTTTAATCCTTCGCCGTTTAACGTTAACGGCTGATTCGAACGTCATTTTGTTTTTCATGTCTTTGTGTCTGCAGCACGTTCATCATCGAGAAACAGCCTCCGCAGGTGTTAAAGACGCAGACCAAGTTCGCCACGACGGTACGCCTGCTGGTCGGGGGAAAGCTCAACGTGCACATGAACCCCCCACAGGTGAAGGCCACCATCATCAATGAGCAGCAGGCCAAAGCTCTGCTGAAGAACGAGAGCACCAGGAAGTGAGTCCTACACACACTGGTTTGAAATATATATATATATATATGTGTGTGTGTGTGTGTGTTAATTATACTCCACTTCCTTATTTGGTCATTACTTCCTGAAGCGGCGGCGGTTCTGAGTCATGCGACGAAGGTCTAAGCGAGTGTGTGTGTGTGTGTGTGTGTGTGTGTGTGTGTGTGTGTGTTTCAGTGACAGCAGTGGAGAAATCCTAAACAACAACTGCGTGATGGAGTATCACCAAACCACAGGCACGCTGAGCGCACACTTCAGGAACATGGTGAGAACAAGACGTTATTGCGAGCGAGGGGCGGAGTTTACTGAAAAGCGTAGGTTTTAGAGGTAGCGAACTAGACACCCGCCTCATTTGCATAATCGTAAGCAGGTGCGCAGCCCTGCTCTGAATACGAGTAACTTTGTCCGTCCACCGTTCCAGTCGCTGAAGCGCATCAAGCGCTCGGACAGACGCGGCGCCGAGTCGGTGACGGAGGAGAAGTTCACCGTCCTGTTCGAGTCTCAGTTCAGCGTGGGAGGAAATGAGCTCATGTTCCACGTCAAGGTCACGTCTCGCTCTCGCTCTTCCAAGCTGTCAGGTCAGGTAAAGATAATGCGTGAGCACTGCGTGTTAACCGCGCGTCTCCTTCATTACCGCAGACGTTATCGCTGCCCGTCGTGGTCATCGTGCACGGGAGTCAAGACAACAATGCCACGGCGACCGTGCTGTGGGACAACGCCTTCTCGGAGCCGGTAACACATTGTCATTATATCGGTGTAACCGGATGTCTTTGATGGTGTTAATGACACGCGTGGTCCTCCTGCAGGGTCGCGTCCCCTTTGTGGTGCCCGATAAGGTCTCGTGGTCGCAGCTGTGCGAGGCCCTGAACGTCAAATACAAATCGGAGGTGCAGAGCGAGCGCGGCTTGTCCGAGGAGAACCTGGTGTTCCTCGCACAGAAAGCCTTCAGCAGCTCGAGCAACAACCCCGAGGACTACCGCAGCATGACCATGACCTGGTCCCAGTTCAACCGGGTAGGGACAACGTCCTGCTTTTAACGAATTGCAGAACGAAATCGATCGCTGATCGGTCTGCTTGTCTGTCGTGTAGGAGAGCTTACTGGGAAGGAACTTCACCTTCTGGCAGTGGTTCGATGGAGTCGTCGAGCTGATGAAGAAACACCTGAAGGCTCACTGGAATGATGGGTAATGCTGCCGGAACGTTCCGTTAGCGCAGTCACAAGGCTTACGCAGCAGGGTTAGATGTGTGTGTGTGTGTGTGTGTGTGTGTGTGTGTGTGGTTTCCAGGGCGATCCTGGGTTTCCTGAACAAACAGCAGGCTCAGGACATGCTGCTGTCCAAACCAAACGGCACGTTCCTGCTGCGCTTCAGCGACTCAGAGATCGGAGGGATCACCATCGCCTGGGTGGCGGAGAACCCCAACAAAGCAGGTCCGTCTCTCCATGTCCATCATCCGTCATCCGTTTCTGGTTGCAGCGTTCAGTTTCTTGGACATTTTTGTGTGTGTGTGTTCTAGGAGAGAGGATGGTGTGGAACCTGATGCCCTTCACCACGAAAGATTTCTCTATCCGCTCTCTGGCTGACCGCATCAGCGACCTGAACCACCTGCTGTTCCTCTACCCCAACCAGCCGAAAGATGAGGTGTTCTCGCGCTACTGCACGCCGCCCAACTGTATGCCAATAAAATACACTCCTGCTTTTAATATCGTAGCCTAGCTTCATGCTTAAACAACTCGATCGTGGTCGTATTTTCTGTACTTCCTGTTCCTGTGCTTCCTCTCTACGATCGCTGCTAGTGCCCGTGAAAATTTACGAACCCCGACTTACGCTAGGTCACTCGTGTGTGTCGTTATTTTCTGCAGCTAAAGCGGTGGGAGATGGCTATGTCAAGCCGGAGATCAAACAGGTGGTCAAAGTCGAGTGAGTATTTTCATCTATTATAGCTAGCTAAACCTAAGGCTAACGCTAGCGAGAGAATTATCACGTTACGTTACTTTTTTTTTTTTCTCCGCCCCTTATAGGTTTGCCTCGTCCAATCCCGAGCAGTCTCCTGGAAACCCCACCTTCATGGACGCCTCCCCTACCATCACTCAGCCAGGCGGTTTCACTGTCTACCCTCCCATGTGAATATACCTCTTTTAATCACTTATTATTCGACACTTCCTGTTTTCAAAAGTGTATGGATTCCTAATGCGGTGAAGAGAGAAGTGGCATGGACGACTAGCTTTCACAGTGTTAGTATCAAGGTTTTGTGTATATGTGTGTGTGTGTGTGTGTGTGTGTGTGTGTGTGTGTGTGTGGCAGTGATCCGATCCTGGACGAAGGCGGAGATTTCGATCTAGACGAGACGATGGACATGGCCAGACAGGTGGAGGAGTTCCTAAGCCAGCCTTCGGAGGCGCAGTGGAGCGGACAGCAGTCGTGACCTTTGAACTACACAGAGTGACCCTTGGGGTCGCGTTCCATTTAAAAAAAAAAAAAACAAATTTTAAACAAATGTGAACATGTTCGATAGCTTGCTAATGACTTTGCGATGTTATTTCGTGACGCTGCTTCTCAGCTATCTGTTTTGCTAACCGCTTAAGCAGGATTAAAAACTGGGAGAGAAGAAAATCTCAATCTACCGAGGAAGATATTTGTAGAGAGCGATGAATTAACCAGCCCTTAAAGCTAACGCTGACACTAAACGTGTTCAACCTGATCGAATCCCACATTTCTAATTGTTCAGAAAGCTACCCGCTGTTCAACATTTTGCTGAAATATTGCACCGATCGTGTGGTTTTGTTTTGTTTTTTTTCCCCCTGTTGAAACGATCGTGTCGTTTTTCTACACGATCTCCTTTCAGTTCTGGATTCCTCAGCTGACGCCCAAATACGGTCAGAGATTCCACTCCTGGAAAGTTCCTCGACTTCAGAGTCGGGTTACGCGCGCACTTCCAAGACCTTTTTGAAATTGCCTGCGTATAGCTTCACGCCTTCGCCAGATTTTCTTCAAGTAGAAGCGCCTATGCGACCGCCGATAAGCCCGTCGACCCCTGAAAAAGAAGATCAGGGATAGAAAAATGAAATAGCAGGGGTTTTTTTTTCTTTCTTAAAAAAGCAAGAGAGAATTTAAACGTGAAAAATAAAAAACACTAATATCGTATAAGAACGAGAAGAACAAAGGATTGAAATGATTCTAATAGGAGACTGGTATATCACCAGTATATTACTGCAGGAATAGTCCTAGTTGTAATGTTCGCAATTGAACAAAATGGCTTCCAGACTCGTTATTCAGCAGCACATAGAATAGCACTTGATCCAGCGCAGACTTCAAACCCGAAACAGGAAGTGAACTTTTTAGAGCGGAACGATTCCTTAAACCAGCTAAGTATTTGGATGGAGACTTGTCCGAATTCTCACTACCTCTGATCATAAAGGACCTGAACCCATTTTTCTTGACATATATAGAGATATATTTTCTTTGACATTTTTTAACTTTTACCCCATTAACATCATTTCTGGAAGAAAAAATGATTTTCTTGAAGCTATACCTCAAAGACCCGACAAACCACGTCCAAAATTACACCCTTTACTTATTTGTTGCTAATGTTTTTTGTGTTTAGTGTCATTTAAAAAAAAAAAGCCATACCAAGCTGGAGCGACTTACACTTGAAATTTGTAAAAAAAAAAAAAAAAAAAAAATTATTACGAATTCTATTATTAATTATTAGTCTTCAATGAATCACTCATGCCCTTTTTAGCTAATTCTTTACCATAGCATCCTAATAAAGGTCATAACAATCTCTATCTTGTCCAATTTATTTTTTATATATATATATATATATATATAGGTAAATATTCATTCATGTTATCCATAATGTGCTCTTTTTTTGTTGTTTATTTCTTTTTTTTAATTAATTGAGGTGAATTTTAAATAAATTTTTATTTCTTCATTCACATTACTACCAAATTAAACACCATAACATAATCTCGCTCATCATTTTCTTTTTAGATTTTTACTATTTAAAATGGATTATATCCGCCTGGATCATTTAAGTCACTTTTCTTCTTTTAAAACACCGTCATTTTTTTTCCCCATACTTTGGCGTATGTTATTCCACTTTGCTTTGTTAAGTTCAGGTTAGGATCTCAGGAAAACCCACCAATCCCAGAGAAAATATTTACAAAATGATTATATACTTATGAACGTTGAGAAATATCTATGAGGAAAAAGTTACTACCACATTTTTTAAAAATGCTGTTTTATTATCTTTTTTTTAATTACCTGATGTTTGGCACTAGATCTGTGTCCGCAGTAGGCATGTGCCGATATGACATTTTTGTGTCACGGTTTACGATGATGTATCGACTATGTCTTTATCAGTAGCTGTTCTTATTGGTCAGCGTTTTTAAGTGTGCGTGAATTACTCAGGATTTGGCTCCCTTTGTATGTGATACCGGTTTACTCAACAATCGCTCGCTAGCTTCGTAGCTCAGATGAATGGAACGGTATCTGCGATAATAGTATTACGTCTGCCGAATATTGCAACGTAACGTCGAAGTGGTGGGCAATGATTCAGCGTTTTTGGTTAGCAATGACTTTATCAGCTTTGGTTTAGTGGTTCAATCAGGCGTTGAATCGGTTGGTTTTGAATCCTGGATTCAGTTGCCTATGACATGTTGTATAGATTAAGTATGGCTCAGTGAATTGGTCACCTGTGATTCACTGGTCAGTTGAGTGACTCCTTGGTTCACTGAACGAATCACCAGTGACTCGTTGAATAAGCCACCCGTTAGTAGGCAGAAGCTCTTTGAATCATTAGGCTGAGGCTCACTGAATCAGTTAGGATTGGTTCATTGAATAGATCAGCTGTGGCTCATTGAATCGGTTAGCTCTGGCTCATTGACTGAGCAATCTGTGAGTCACTGAATCGGTCAGCTCTGACTCACTGAATCGGTCAGCTGTGACTCACTGAATTGGTTAGCTGTGACTTGTTGAATCGGTCAGCTGTGACTCGTTGAATCGTTCTAAATAACTGAGTATCGGCACATGCCTCATGTCTAAGCATAACATCTCCTTATTGTACATGTAGATAATCTCTTACGACATTGTTGTGATTTGTATGTATGTTTGTGTGTACCCGCTGCAGTATTCCAGTTCCAAACCGGTGCTGTTATGTCGTACGGCTCCGATCCATGTGCCGATCTGTTAGTGTTTTCTGTTTTTTTAAATTGTAGACATCGGGATTTGTTTTTATTCACTCTCTTATGCGCTTTGCTCTGCTCTTCTCTTTTTTTTTCTTTTTTTCTTTTTGTCGTTAAGTGTGTATTTGATGTAACTTGGGAGATAAAAGATGGTAATAAAGTTTTATAAATATTTGACTCATTCGTGTTATTGGACTTTTTTTTTGTAATATATTTCCACTTGAAAAATAACATACAAAAACGTCATTCTGAAATGAAAGAAACAAAAAGAAGCAATAAAACAACACAAACAGACAGAGATTTGTTATAAAAATCCGAAACAGCAGGAGACCTAAATAAAGGCATTAGAGGAATAAAAGTGGAATAAAGGCCCACCTTTAGATCACATTCCAGAAATATTCTTGCATTATTTAATATCCTAACACTTTTTGTTTTGATTCTATCACAACATATATCGTGTTGGTCTCATAATTTTGCAGTAAGGGTGTGCAAATCTTTGCACTGCACTGAAACTATATTACGGTAATAGTGGTATAATAATAATAATAATAATAATAATAATAATAATAATAATACTGCTACTGTAATACCAAACATGTTCTCTATAGATTGCGCATGCGCACGGCTTTGTGTTGCTCATACTTTCACTTTCACTATGTTGTCCTAAGTAACGAAAACGTAAAGGAAAATATGAAATACGGATAGAAATTACCTTAAAAAAAACCCCCATGAAATAGAGTTTGAACATAAAAAGTATATAAATGTAACAAGAGCAGAGAGCGCCGTCGTTGTAATGACGTCATTACGCCGTTGCGTCAAACCCGGAAGTATAAATAAGGAAGAGGGGAAGTTTTCTCGCTAGTGTTGTTTTGTTTTTGTTAAAAAAAAACAAAAAACGAAACAACCATGGTCGTAGTGAATAAACTCTATGGGGTGTTTTAATTGGGATAATTAATTAATTTATGTTACAGTAACTTTACAGCCATGGTGTGTCTGTCGCGCGCTGTTTGGTGCGCTGTTCTCGGGTGTGGTGTAATGGTGGCGCTAACAGCACGAGCGCTCCTAACCGGTGAGTGGCAATAACGACACTTACAAAAAATAAACTTGCATTGCAGTTTTTATTCGTGTATACGTGTGTATATATATTAACGGTGTACATCAAACAAACACGCAGTTAAAAGTTGGTAAACGTTAGGACATCACGTGTAGCCACGCCTACAAATTTACAGCACGGAATTCTGGATTCTGATTGGTTGATTAATTTTCTAGACCAGCATGACACCTACATCCAGTGTGGAGGTTATGATATTTAGAATGATCAATTTATTAAGCTTATTATTATTATTATTATTTAATACTATTTATTAACATTTATTTATACTAAGTTATTAACATAACTTTATAAATATTAATATATGTACATATGGATGTATTATATAGATTAATGTGTGTGTGTGTGTGTGTGTGTGTTGGCACAGGAATGGAGCATAGTGTGTTCCCTGCTCTCTGCGCTGTAGCTCTGAGCGTAGCCGCTGCTCTCTGTGGTGAATCTGTGACGGGGGACAGGCACAGCATGTTCAGTGTCGTGCGTCACTACCTGTCCGTTAGGCGTGTGAGTCGAGCAGGGAGACGGCAGAGAGACACGCTGGAGAGAGATACACGGAGTGTACAGAGAGTGCAGGAGGAGACGCTGCTCAGACGGCTGAGAGACACAAAAAACACACGCTATGGACTCGAGTATCACTTCGGTTCTATCACAGGTTTCACACACACACATATGCACACACACACACGTGTTACGACTTGAAACTGAAATGGACTTATTGAATGGAATCTGCACAAAAAAGCCCATAGTGTTGAACGGGGGTGGAAATGCTACCACCACCATGCTTCATGTTAATTGCACACAGTTGGACCCCATTCAACTAATTGTATGAAATCTGATGGTAGCTAATTAAGGGGTTTCTCTGCAACTGAATGGGGGGAGGGGGAGGGATAAGGGGGTTGTGAATACCTACTCAATCACAACTTTTAAATGTTTTTATTTGTAAATCATTTTTCAATCTTTAATATTTCTCCCAGACGCCACAGATTTCCGAAAGTGCCACCCCATCACCACGTATGTTCATTATGAGGAGCTCATACGGCGAGTCGCTTCCGGAGAAGAAAACGCCATGGTCATGGAGACGCCCATCCTAACAATGACCTCAGGGTCATCGGGATGCAGCAAGATGCTCCTGAACACCAAAGAAGCCAACAGCGACTACTTCTTACAGGGCGTGTCGGTGTGTGTAGACGTCATGAGGGAGTCTTTCCCGGGGATGACGAGCCTTCAGTCGACCCTCAGACTGTTTTACCCATCGGCTGTACGTCACTCTGAGGCAGGACTTCGAATCGTAGGGACGCCATTTTACTCCGAGCATACACACCATCTCTGCACGAGCCCCACAGCCATCTTACAGGTAGAGGGAGAAACTCATGTTAACTGATTTGTACCACTTTCCCTTGCAGACCAAGAATGGTTAGGTGTGTGTGTGTGTATTCATTCATTGATTTGTGCTGTAGGTGCATAATGAGCGTGATGCTCTGTACCTTCACCTGCTCTTCGCCCTTAAGGATCGTCATGTCGGCATCCTGGAGTCCAGGTTCTCCTCCGCGATGTTTGACGCCTTCAGACTCCTGGAGGTTAATATTATAATAACGTATTATTAATAAGTGATGAATGAATCAATTATCCAAGTATATGTAATAATTGACTTATAGAACACATGATGTGTGACTGACTAACCCTCATAATGTTTGTGTTGGGCCTAGGAGCATTGGGAGGAGCTGGTTGATGATGTGGAATCGGGTCGGATCAGCTCCAGGCTTCTTCTGGATGCTCGGCTGAGGTCGGCGCTGGAAAAGCGAGTGAAACCAGATCCTGCTAGAGGGGCGGAACTCAGGACTGCCGTCACCGTGGGCTTCGAAGGCATCGCTCTTAGGCTGTGGCCTCGTTTACACCTGATTCAGACGGTCGACTCGGGGCCACATCAGATTTATGGCGAGAGTCTCAGGCAGCACTACTGCAGGGGCGTGCCCTTCTATTCTCCGCTCTACGCCACCTCAGAAGGTTGGTTCATCTTGAATTATGTTTCTATAATCAAGCGCAGGTCTGTGCACAATTCTGACAAAAAAGACAAGAAAATCTGAAAGCAAACGGGTACTCTATTTGGTGTAGTGTAGTGTAGTGAAATGTAGTGGAGTGTGGTGTAGTACAGCAGAGTATAGCAAAGTATAGTGCTATACTGTCTGGTGTAGTATAGTGCAATGGGGCATTGTGGCATGTAGTCCAGAAAAGCACAGTATAGTGGAGTATTCTGTAGCGTAGTGTACTGTAGTATGCTGAGAGTAGAGTGTAGTATAGTGTAGTATGGAGGAGTACATTGTAGCAGGACTTTGTAGTATTGTGGAGTTTGGTACAGTGTAGTATCTTATGGTGTATTCTGCTGTAGTAGAAGGGATTATATTGGAGTGGAGTGTAACATGCTGGAGTATCGCCTGGCATACTAATGTGTGGTATGGAGCGATATAGTGGAGTATGGTGTAGTACAGTGGAGTATGGTGTAGTACAGTGGAGTATTGTGTAGTACAGTGGAGTATTGTGTAGTACAGTGGAGTGTGGTGTAGTATGGAGCGATATAGTGGAGTATTGTGTAGTACAGTGGAGTGTGGTGTAGTATGGAGTGATATAGTGGAGTATGGTGTAGTACAGTGGAGTATGGTGTAGTACAGTGGAGTATTGTGTAGTACAGTGGAGTGTGGTGTAGTATGGAGCGATATAGTGGAGTATTGTGTAGT
>JANDJT010000032.1:25524546-25536529 GCA_024331685.1 Stegophilus panzeri | reverse complement strand
ATATATAGTTAAATATACTATATATCAGATATTTAATGGGGAATTAAAATCATAAATAAATAAATAAATAAGTAAACTAACAAATAAATAAATAATCTGGTATAGTATACTGATGAATTAAATTAAAATTCACATTTTAAAGGGAATAAATCGTTAGCTGCGTTGCGGAAACATTCAGGAAAAAATCTCAGAATTGTTGGTACATCAGTAACAAAATGTTCTTAACAAGAGATTTAACAAAAAAAAATTTCATAGAAATTAATATTTAAGGTTTTTTTTCGGATTTATTTTGAAAAATTCAGATGAACATGAATTGAATTGCATAAAGGACTTGAAAACGCACAAACCTGTGTGTGTGTGTGTGTGTGTGTGTTGCATAATGTCCACTCTTTCCTGTCGTTCTTTCACCGAGTTCTTGCTCACAGCTAACGATTCCTCATTAATCATTCATGAGTGTAAAATACACACTTAGGCAAATGTGAAACAGTGTAAGCTGCAGCATCTCACACACACACACACACACACACACACACACACACACACACACACACACACACAATGTTGTAAGACCTTTACAGTAAAAATAAAACCAAGCAAAACCTGCTGTAAGATTTTAACTATTAATAAACTCGTTAATGAAAGAAATGTTACGGTCCTGATCCGCGAGTAGATTTTAAATGAAATTCTCATAAATGGTTCCTTTTAAGAAAAGTAGTCTAAACAGTGCACGTGCTAAACTCTGCGAAGTCGTTCCCTTCAAACATTCATAATGTGAACACATTTCACTTGATACCTTTTCCTTAGGAAAAAAGAACGATAAACTTTACCATGCACGAAGGTAAGAAGAATTATAGAACGTTGATTGTACCAGAAAAAAAATATATATATATATAAGTTTAGTATGCATCTACGCTGGCAAATGCTACCGTCAAAATGCTACAACAGCGGATTGTTTGCATCGGCAATCCACTTTACTTATTAAAATGCCCCCCCATAAACACCCTGATAGTTCACCACGGCAAACACTATCGAGTCCAAAAGTCTGGCTCAAACACTAACACTCCTCATCAGTCTGGGGAAAAACCCTTCACATGGTCACATTTGGACAGCTTTTACTTTATCAAACTTTCTAGATGTTTCTCAACCAGAACGAGAGTTCAGTATTCATTATAAAATTTGCGTTTCATTTCCACGGAAAGGATGGCGCTAAATTTACTGGGAAATTTCAAAGAATGTTAAGTTTACGATAGGAAATGATTTACTCTCCATCACATCACCTGAGGTAAAAATCACTTGCGGCGAGCCGTAAAAAAAGCGTGACCTTTTCACGCCGCTGATCTCTGTTCACGCTAACATCGGTGGGGAAAGAACCGTTAGCTCCACTTCTTGTCTTTGTATTCTTTAGAACAACTTGGTCAAATCATGATCCTTGGCTAGCAAAGTTTTAGACGTCTTGACTGGCGCCTTACAAACCATGATCT
Source organism: Stegophilus panzeri (assembly GCA_024331685.1). Lineage (NCBI taxonomy): Eukaryota > Metazoa > Chordata > Actinopteri > Siluriformes > Trichomycteridae > Stegophilus > Stegophilus panzeri. The sequence continues at coordinate 25,535,048 of JANDJT010000032.1, read as the reverse complement.
TTACGAGAAAATAATCTAAATAAAAACATTTCGGTGCAATATATTCACGCTTTCTTAAAGTAGAAATGCCCACGTAGACGTCGGATGGGTTTTCCCAGACCGCCACGCATCCAGCCAGTACGGTGCCTTCTTATTGGCTGGACACATTTAGGATGATGATGTGAAACGTACAGAGCACTGTGAATTCATCTCAGATTAGAATTTGTGGACTCCGACTTTTGGACCCCTGATTCAAAGGCAAGCTATTCGTGTGGTATACTGAGTATCATTAGAGTAAATAAGGAATAATGCACAATCAACATGCGTCTTGCATAGTTATTATCTTATTTGCACGGGTGGGATGGAAAAGACAATCCCTTGTTCCAAAAAAAAAAAAAAAAAGTCACTGCAACCGTTTTGAATATACTTTCTGTAGAGTCTCGGGTCAGTCCATCAGGTCGATGCACCAGGAAGTTTCAGAGCCGCTGCTGTCATTTTGAGTCCCGGCATCATCGGGTTTCGTCGATTCTGATTCGGAAGTGTCCCGGTTTTCCGCAGATCCGTCATCTGCTAGCAGGCACTCGCGACTTGTGTGTCCCACTTTGCTCAAATCTGACAGCAGGACAGCGTCTTCCCGGTCCTCATTGACCTTTTCTAGGACTGCGTCCGGAATGTCAGTATCCAGTTCCAGATTTGGTTCGCTAGTGGTTGGAGGACTGCGGCGAATCAGATTTGTGCTGTTAGCGATTAGCAGGGAGTGGGTGGATGTTGGCGCGCTGGAAAGTAAATGAAGATTTAAAGAGACTTGGTTTGGTTTGTTGAACAGAACGGGCTGCGAGCGACTGATGTTCGCGAGGGTGCCATGATCCTGACTTGATGCTTCCTGTTTCTTGTATCCTTCTGCTGGATAGAAGGAGGAAGTGGAGGTGTTGATGTTAATTAAGCTCGATTTACAGGACGTAGGATCACAGGCGCTGTTGGGATCAAGACGAGGATGGTGTCTGGAGACGTCGGGTTGCAGGGGCGCACCTGTCCGACCTCCACCTGCAATAACATGATCACAGTTTTGGTTATGGTTTGGTGATCTGGATTAGCTTTACATGACTAGCTATTAAGCTAACTAATATTTTATTGCTGATTTATTTCGATTCAGTATCTGCTTTGGTCAGGATTCACTGGGTGCGAGGCAGGAATACACCTTCGATGGGACACCAATACAGCAAACACTCACACTCAAGTTAAGCCAATTTAAGGTGCTGTTTTTAAGGTTGGGAGGAAACCAGAGAACCCTGAGGAAACCCAAAATGCCAGACATGGGGAGATCATATGAAACTCAACGCAGACAGTAACCACTGCTTAGGATGGAACCCTGGGCCCCAAAGATGTGAGGCAAGAACAGTATCTACCACCACTTTTGTTTAATCTTAGCTAGTTTAATGTACAACTATTTGTTTGGACATACCTATTTCTGAAGCATGGCTCCATGCGCTTGTCCCGATGTGGACGATGTTCTCAGACACAGCGTGGTCAGCCTGAATATGATGATGATGTGGATGATAAAGGCCTTGGGCTTCCTGATGAGAGTGCACGCCAGCCGTGTATGCTGCGGTGTTCGTGTGCATCATGTGCACTCCACAGGGGTAGGAGGACATGGAAGTGGTGTAGTGATGAACAGCTGCTTGTGCTTGTAGAAGGTGCATCATGTGATGCAGGTCCTTCGTTAGCTGAGACACTTCTTGGTTTAGGCTGACCATCTAGAGATGGGTGAGGAAAGAAAACGGACTTTACTTTCAACCGTGGCTCAAATAGTTTACACTACCTTCTTGGTAGAATATTCCTGACTGTCGGATCCCAGATTTGAGATCGAGGACACAAAACAAAACGGGAACACCTGTACACCTGCTCGTCTATGCAATTATCCTGCATGAAATCATGCAGATACAGGTCAAGATCCATCTATCCATACATTTTCTGTACCGCTTATACTATACTTTACACAGGGTCTTGGGGAGCCTGGAGCCTATCCCAGGAGACTCGGGGCACAAGGCGAAGGACTCCCTGGACGGGGTGCCGACCCATCGCAGAGCGCAATGACACACACATTCACCAATCAGCCTACAACGCATGTCTTTGTACTGGCGGAGGAAACTGGAGTACCCGGAGGAAACCCTTGAAACATGGAGGGACAGGGCAGAAGCGGGATTCGAATCCCTAACCCCGGATGCAAGCAAACATGCTAACCATTAAGCCACCTGTGCCCCCTTACAGGTCAAGATCTAACTCAGAAACACTCGCCTAGTCTTTTTATCCAGTCTGTCCAATAGGGCTGACCCTGTTCCCACTGTAGTTTAGATTCCTGTTCTTGGCTGGCAGGTGTAGGACCTGATGCTGTCTTCTCCTTTTCCATCCCATCAAATTTTGACCCATTGTGCCTTCTGAGATGCTTTTCTGCTCACCAAGGTTGTAAAGAGTGCTTATTTACCATGTTACCATAGCCTTCCTGTCAGCTCGAAACAGTCTGGTCGTTCTCCTCTGACTTCTCTCATCAACAGGGTGCCTCATACTGAACTGCCGTTTACTGGATGTTTTTGGGGTTTTTTGCACCATTCTATTGAGTAGGTGGTTAGTACCATGCAGAGACCCTTTAGAGGGGTTGGGGTTGGGGTAGGGACAATTTCCAACCTTTACTATGTGACGTTGACAAATGAGATCTGTGGCGCGTGGTACATTTGAACAAAGCCCAGGAGAGAAAAGGGGATGGAAGACTGGAGAACCAAAACGCGGGGGAAAAAAAGATGGCCACTGTGACGGATGAGGCAGGAGATTTTTACTTTTTTTTTTTGCAGCTCTCCGCATGGAATTATCTGCAGTGCAGAAACACACAGTGTCTTAATGCGTGGTATACCTCGCTGTGTGTGTGTGTGTGTGTGTGCTATTATGAGTGCTACCTTTTGGTTGTCAATTCCCAAAGGATATGAAACCCTGCAGTGAACTATACAGCGAACAGAGCATGTGGTCTGGGATGTGTCCACAGTGAAGCGATGGTGTATGGTCTATTTGCGACATTATGTGTGTGTGTACCTTTTTGTTGAGTTGACTGATGCTCTCTCGCACCTCCTCTGTCTCCTGAAGCAGTGTGCTGTTCATCTGATCGTTATCTATACACAAAATATCAAATATGGATGCCAAATTAAACAGAAGAATTAAAGAGAGAGAGAAAGAAAGAGAAAATAAAGAGAGAGAGAGTGGTGTTTCTTATTCGGCTGCATTAGTGTATTAATGTGTTTGAATGGGTGTACCTTTTGCTGTACTAGTGCTGGTCCCACTGTGTTCGGTGCTGAAGTGAAACACACGTCCATTATCCTCGATCCCATCAACCACCCTGTCTCACACACATACACACACACACACACATACATACATACATACATACATACATACATACACACACACACACACACACACACACACACACACACACACACACACACAGGAGAAAAGCGACAGATGAACAATGAATGTGGACAAACTGAACCAACAGAAGAGCGTGTATGATGTCACTCTATGTGGTCCAGCCGCGTTTTCCGACGTGGTACGAACCTCGGGCTGAGGTCGGGCGGTGCGAAGCAGCTGAGAGTGGGGATGAGGAGTTTGTTGGGTTTCCGTGCGGCGAATCCCTCCTGAGTCGTGGCAGGTGAAGGATGGTCAGATTTGGGGTGTTGTTTCGGAGACACAATTCTACGGGTTCCTCTCACCGGGGAACGGCAGCGGCGCAGAGCGTTAAACTGCCGCAGCTCGTCACCCAGCAGGTTCCCCAGGTTCGGGAGGAGAAGGTTCTGGCGGGATCTCGATGCCGGAGAAAGGTGACAGAGTTCTTCCGCTTCTCCGGCGGTTTCGATCATGCAGGGATGCTTTCCGTCTGTCGATTCCATCCGATTGCTCTGTTTTGTTTTGTTTTTTCAAAAAGAAATGCTTTTAAGTTGTCTTGTAATCTTTTGTCAAGTTACACTTGTTTAAACGAGGCTTATTTTGTTTCGTTTCATTTCGGACAAATCGGTTCGTTGCTAAGCGATCCCAAACACGATTCAACTTCCTAGATCTTGTTTCCAAATGATTAGGATCGAAGGGGTTGTGTATTCAGAATGAGAAAGGTTTTACGTAGGGAAAGTTCCTGGTGTTCAGAGCCGGGTTACGTGCAGTATATACAGTAGAATAGCACTTGATCCGGCATGGACTATTATTTTGCATTTCGTAAATATTTTTGTAGCGCATGAACTTCATAAAGCCACTAAATGAAGGTCACATTGCACGCATGCGATGTTACCAGACATTTAATTCGCTGTATTGACTTGTTGAATTAATAATTAATCAAATAAACACCAGTATTACATTTCAGTACTACATACAGTACTCCCCGCCACTCAGCTCAAGTCAACTTACGTGAGGGAACCTTGGAGAACGGGAGAACCTTGCAAGACCCTAAAGAAACAAAAGATAAACAATGTAAACACTCAGACTAGCTGATTAGCTAGCACAATTTTTTTTAAACGTTTTACGTTATTACAATGTGCTTTCAGGCTGAAAGAGGGATTGATTAAAGTTTCTATTGAGCCAGTGACTGCAAGCTCGGTCTTATCTCATTTCCTTCTCTTAGTGTTTATTTAAATCAGCGTGATCGCATTATATATGCGCATTTTATATGCACAATGATGAACAGAACAAATAGAACATATTAGCTAGAGAACACACTCTTCATGTACCTGATTTACAAAATAACGCGCTCGTGTTCACACTCGTCCTGTCTCACTGGTGCTCGATTAAGCCACCTTGTCTGGATTTAATCAGAAACTAACGATGGGTTTAGTGAATAATCAGGACGTCAGTGATTCAAAGTGGAACCCACTGTGTTTCAATCAGACAGGAGCTCCCTAGGCAGAGCTAGTGCACTTCGGGGATGGTGGTTCATCCATCACGTTCCTCCTGTGTGTGTGTGTGTGTGTGTGTGTGTGTGTGTGTGTGTGTGTGTGTTCACCTCAGCCTCACTGCCCTCTCTCAGGTTGTAGGTGAGGTTGTGGTGGATGTCGGCAGTGAACACACTGGCGTATTCAGGATAAAGCTCCAGCACCTCCCTCAGCCCTTTAACGCTAATGTACTGTAGATCGCAATACGTCAGCGCTTTCACGTCTGCGTTCGTCTTAATCACGTGATCCTGTCCCGGCAGGTCCGAGCCAATCAGGTCGCCCTTTCCTGCGATGACATCAACACTAGATATTTACTCTTGCAAAAAAAACAACAACAAAAAAACGTGTGTGTGAGAGTCTGGTACGTTTTACACAAATATACTGTATAGCATCAAACAGAACGAAATGCAACATTTTAAAGATAATTCAAATGATATAAGGTTCATTAGATTAATTACAATCCAAACATTTTCTCTCTCTCTCTCTCTCTCTCTCCCTCAGTAAATAGTAAACAGGCTAAACCAGGAGCTAGCATTACAGTAAACAGGCTAAACCAAGAACTGGCGTTACAGTAAACAGGTTAAACCAGGAACTAGCATTAAAGAAAACAGGTTAAACCCGGAGCTAGGGTTACAATAAACAGGCTAAACCAAGAACTAGCGTTACAGTAAACAGGCAAAACCAAGGACTAGCATTACAGTAAACAGGCTAAACCAGAAGCTAGCGTTACATTAAACTGGCTAAATCAAGAACTAGCGTTACAGTAAGCAGGCTAAACCAGGAGCTTGCGTTACAGTAAACGGGTTAAACCAGGAACTAGCATTAAAGTAAACAGGCTAAACCAGAAGCTAGCGTTACAGTAAACAGGCTAAATCAAGAACTAGCGTTACAGTAAACAGGCTAAACCAGGAGCTTGCGTTACAGTAAACAGACCAAACCAGGAACTAGCATTACAGTAAACAGGCTAAACCAGAAGCTATGTATAACCCTGTGTAGACCCTACATGGTTGATTATAGTTTATTACATTGTTATAACAGAGATATAACAGAAAAGTAACTAAAACCCCTTCGTCCGACTGTTCAAGAGGAACAAGAAGAAGCACGGACCGAAATATGGTGCTAATATACAGCGAAAGTAAAGACCTGACCAGAAACGTGTAGAGGAAGTACAGACCCAGTATAGCAAGCACCATGCTGTCCTTGAGCACCTCCAGCGAGCCGGAACAGACGAAGTAGTTGGCGTGGAGCGCATCTCCCTGGCGGATCAGGTACTCGCCCGGCGCACAGAACGAGGTTTTAATGTGCAGCGATAACGAGCGCAGGCAGCCGCGACTCGCGCCCTCAAACACAGGAAGCTGCAGGATGTCCTTATTCAGGTGCATGGCAATGTCGGCCCGAAGCTCGTCTGGAAAATCGTGCAAGAGCTGTGGATGAAGAGGAAGATGGAGCACGACTAAGGGACGCCGTGACCTAAGAAACCCGCCACGCTTGCTAATAACATTTAATTTAGATAATTTTCTCAGCTAGCATGTGCTAGCTAGCTAATTTACCTCAGTGGCAGGTTGTTAGATTTATCATTGCTGGAATCTGACAGAGGAGCAGCTATGCTACATGTTCCTGTTGGTTACCGAGAAACGCAAGCGTTTTGTTTTGTTTTTTAACTTGCGTAGTACAGGAAAGGGAGAGAAATTGCTAGAATGTTTTAGTTAGCTGGTTAGCTAGCTAGTTGGCGATTGTGGTCAGATTGCGCTTTGCTTAATCACATGTAATCTACCTGATTATTAGCAATTGTTAGCTTTACCTACTACGAACTTCTGGATCTGAATTTGAACCTGGTTAAAGATTTCGCTTGACGTAATTGCATAGCCGTCGTTGCTCACCTCGTTAGCGTCGATGCCATTGTTAACCGACCACGTGGTCTGGAAGTACTCGAGCATGCGCTGCTTCAGCTGCTGCGGCAGCCGATGGACGCGTATGAAGTCCTTCAGGTCCTTCATGCGCGTGTGATAGAGCGAGCGGCGTGAATACATGCGCTGGATGATGGCCGTCACGTTTCCAAACACCACGGCGTGCATGAGAGCTGTAATAGCCGACAGCAAGAGGAAAGAGAGTTAGCTTTTGCTAAGCAAGTGTCAGGTTCGTCGTATCGCTTGTCGTTAAGCGTGTACCTCCGATCAGCATGGTGCAGACGGAGAAGATCTTCTCGGCGTCAGTGTTGGCGCACACGTTCCCAAATCCGACGCTGGTGAGGCTGCTGAGGGTGAAGTACAGCGACGCGATGTAGGCGCTACGGACAGTTGGACCTCCGAACGTACTGTTCACGTACGGGCTCTCCAAGCGCTTCCCGAGCTCGTGCAGCCAACCTACAGCCAAACAATCCAAATGGTTTCACCAGATTTTTATTGGATTATTGTGTGTGTGTGTGTGTGTGTGTGTGTGTGTGTGTGTGTTACCGATGTCCCAGTCTTGCTGGTTAGCGTTGCGCTCCATCTCTTTTCGTCCGATGACATACCAGATGCAGGCCATCCAGTGAGCAAGCAAAGCGAACATGGACATGAGGAGAGTGAGCACCATGGCGCTGTACTGAGAGTAACGATCCAGCTTCTGAAGCAAACGCAGCAGTCGCAGCAGACGTACCGTCTTCAGCAGGTGAACCAGAGATGTCTAAAACACACATACACATTTGTGAGGACCTCCCACTGACACCAGGGGCAGTGGTGGTTTGGCAGTTAGGGGCAGTGGTGGCTTGGCATTTAGGGGCAGTGGTGGCTTGGCGGTTAAGGCTCTGGGTTACTGATCAGAAGGTCGGGGGTTCAAGCCCCAGCACTGCCAAGCTGCCATTGTTGGGCCCTTGAGCAAGGCCCTTAACCCTCTCTGCTCCAGGGGGCGCTGTATCTTGGCTGACCCTGTGCTCGGACCCCAGCTTCCTAACATGCTGGGGTATGTGAAGAAAAGAATTCCATCATTATCATTATGTAGCTAATCTAAAACTAACCCTAATCTTAACCTCAGGGAACCCTTGGAGCAGCGTGGAGAATCTGGACACTCCTTCCATAAATGTTATATATATATACACACACACACACACACACGTCTCCTTAAAGAATGGTTCTTCTTACGGGTACCGTCACGTTCGTACTGATTCTCGTTAACTTCTTCTGCACTTACGACGGTGATGTTGAAGGCGTAAAGGAGGTCGAAGGGCAATGCGGCCACCAAGTCCACAAAGAACCACGTAGCGGCATAATGGATGCAGATGGAGCGTGAATCGTACACCACCTGACCAGACTGGCTCACGTAGGTGGTGCGGAAATTCAGGATGATATCTGTGAGAAGAGAGAGACGGTGTCGATTACGTTATCGGCATTCTCACGGGAAAGGTCTGACGTGGTGTACTCACCGAGGATGAAGAGCATCTCCACGGCGATGTCCGAGACGATGGTGCTCCTGGCCGCCGTGTCCGGTTCGACGTATGGCGTGAAACACACGTTATACGGCACCGTCACCGCCACGTAGAACGTCGCCAGGAGGATCATCCAGTCCCACAACGCCTTGCTGACGCTGTAGTGGAGAAGGATGAAGCGGGATTTCTGCACCGCCGCTACCTTGTACTCGGGCAACGACGGCTTCTCGAACATGTTCTGTTAACGATAAAAAGACGCCAAACGGTACAGTACATCGTGTCAGGGATGTCGACACCGTAACCTTTCTGAATTGCACGCTAGGGCAAATCCATGACACAGAGAAGCCATTTTAGGTCTTCCACCATTTTGTTTCGGTTCCCAAAATAAACTTCACAATAAAATGGTAACATTTATGATTTATGAATGTTTTTACCGTTCTCTGTAGAACGTACAAATAAACAAAACAAATCAAAGTTCCTTCTGTTGCATCTGGATTCGCTCTAAAGAACTGCTTCCTGGAACCTTCCTGGAACCTTTTAACGGTTCCAAAGAGGAACAACTGAAGACTCAATTAACAGTCTTAGGTGGTTCTTCTGGGGAATCTTTCAAAGGATTCCCTGGAGATAACGAAACATGTTTCCATTGAATTCTGGATTCTGATTCAACGTGTCGTACTTTCTTGTTCATATAAATGGTAAATATTTTATATAGTTAAAACATTTTTTTATTAAATCTTTATTATAAAATATTAAAATTAACCCAGAAAGTGTGTGTGCGTTAAATTTAGTAGATAAATTCAGTGAAGCCGCACAAAAAACAAAAAAAACCCAATGCTGTACTGAACACTACTTCAGTTTCTGGTGCTGGTAACCGTGGCAACCACACACACTTAACGAGTGCGGACAGAGCGAAGGTGCGATTCCAGCTACTTTATAATGACCCTTTTCATTTAGCAGAAGCACTTCGGCTTGCCCGCTTTAATCTTACAACAAATTCGGGGAAGGAGATAGAGAAGTGAAAGAGAGAGAGAGAGAGAAAGAGAGAGACAGAGAGAAAGAGAGAGAGAGAGAGAGAGACAGACAGAGAGAGACAGAGAGAGAGAGAGAGAGACAGAGAGAGAGAGAGAGAGAGAGAGAGAGAGAGAGAGAGAGAGAGAGAGAGAGAGAGAGAGAGAGAGAGAGACAGACAGAGAGAGACAGAGAGAGAGAGAGAGACAGAGAGAGAGAGAGAGAGAGAGAGAGAGAGAGAGAGACAGAGAGGGAGAGAGGGAACGAGAGAGAGAGAGAGAGAGAGACAGAGAGGGAGCGAGAGAGAGGGAGAGACAGAGAGGGAGCGAGAGAGAGAGAGACAGAGACAGAGAGAGAGAGAGAGAGACAGAGAGGGAGAGAGGGAGCGAGAGAGAGAGAGAGAGGAGAAAAAAAAGTGTTGTTCTTTTTGTTTGAGGTCACTAGCTCTGACTTCATTTTGAGCCGAGGACGACAGGATGACAAACGATGATCAAAAATAAATAAATCTAAACTCAACCATAAACACTTTGTTCTCCAACGTTTTCTGGATTCATGAATGAGCTGCTTGAGAGCGACCTGAAAAGTAGAAAGAAGAAAAAAAGAAGAAATGCCTCTAAACACCTGCCACAGCTTTCCTAAAACTGGACCAGTCATCAATCAATAGCGCACACACACACACACACACACAGAGCAGAGGCAAATGATGGTGAGAACACAGAGGGAAGAGAAAAAGAGATAGATGAGTGCTGGAACACTTTTGGATGTGAGCTGCAAAGGCATGTGAGTTAGCAATCAATAACCAGCACGGTCCAATCGGAGGCAGAGTCATGCTTAGACAGCATTCGATAGAAGATATGAGAGAGAGACAGAGAGAGACAGAGAGAGAGAGAGAGAGAGAGAAATACACACAGAGAGAGAGAGAGAGAGAGAGAGAGAGAGAGAGAGAGAGAGAGAGAGAGGAATACAGAGAGAGAGAGAGAGAGAGGGAGAGAGAAATATACAGAGAGAGAGAGAGAGAAAGACACAGAGAGAGAGAGAGAGAAATACACACACACAGAGAGAGAGAGAGAGAGAGAGAGAGAGAGAGAGAGAGAAATACACACACAAAGAGAGAGAGACAGTACTACACAGAGAGAGAGAGAGAGAGAGAG
>JANDJT010000032.1:25501518-25514047 GCA_024331685.1 Stegophilus panzeri | reverse complement strand
ACTCGCACCTTCGGTCGTTCCGGCGACGTTAAAGTAACATATTAAAGTTGTTATTGTGTGATTAGGAAGCTCAGGGCGCTTCAGCTTTACTTACAGCTGATGTCCTGGCAACTAGATGAAGCTATTTTGAGCTGCACCGAGACTCCCGCTGCTGCAAGGAAGGATGTTGCTCTGCCTTGAGTGTGTGTGTGTGTATGTGTGTGTGTGTGTGTGTGTGTGCAGCTGTCTTATGTGAGAGGCAAACACACAGGGAGAGCCAGAAGCAGATGCCAGCTTCCCTTCTTCATTTATCTGTTCCTACAGTTGCACTTTCAAGGGAAACATCGTGAGAAATGTTTTTTGCCTTATTAACTTCGACAGAGAGGATAAAAGAGAGACAGAAAGAAAGAGAGAGAGAGAGAGAGAGAGAGAGAGAGAGAGAAAAAACACCAGTGAGGATGTCGGAAAACTTCCCATTGCTGCGTTACCTCTGACACTGGAGACTCCTTCCATAAAAGTTCAAGAAGTACAGTATTAGAACAAGCACGTTAATACAATGCTGTGATTTTCAGCTGCAGTTAGACAGATAGACAGATGTGAGTATACAGCACTGTGGAGGAGTGCTGTTGTGTAAAATGAACACAGCAGACAAACACTGCTGTCACCTGACAACCGCTCCCACGGGCCCACCTCACAGGTACACAAACATCATGAGGAAGATACAGTTTTTCTTCGTATTTTAGGTGAGCAAAAGTATAGGAACAGATAGTCTTGAAGTAAATAACACTTAATATTTTGGTTGCATGTCTCAGGCATGTAATAATTGCATCAGTCCTGTGGTTTCTTCTTCTGAAAAGCTTTTCCATGATTTTCCCCACAGCTTCAGTCTCCTCTTCAGGAGGTGAAATGCTGCTCAGTTGGGTGAAGGTCTGGTGATTGACTTGTCCAGTCTAAAACCTTCCACTTTTCCTCCTGATGAAGTCCTGTGTTGAGGTGGCAGTGTGTTTTGGATTGTTGTCTTGCTGCATGAAGTACCTCAGACTTCTGAATTCCTTCTGCTGCTACCATCATGAGTTCCGTCATCAATAAAGATTAGTGAGAATATTCCAGAAGCAGCCATGCAAGCCCAAGACATGACGCTACCTCCACAATGTTTCACAGAAGTTTTGGATCCTTTCTTTCGCCGCACTTTGGCCTTTCCATCACTTCGGTAGAGGTTCATCTCGGTTCCAGAACTTTTGTGGATTGTCTCTGTATTTTTTTGTGAATTCCAACCTGGCTTTCTGATTTTTACTGCTGATGAGTGGTTTGCATCTTGTGGTATGGCCTCGAGAATTCTTCTCCGAAAGGTGTATTGTGATACCTTCACCCCTGCCCTGTGGAGGTTGTTGGTGATGTCACTGACTGACATCCCTAATTTTCTCCCTTAGACAGCTCTCTGGTCTTCATGTTGGTTTATCCTTTTTAACGACAAATGCAGTCTTCACAGGCAAAATCTACGGCTCAAATCAAGAGCAGATATTCAGAGCTATTTATTTTTAAACAGTCAATCTAACAGGACACACCTGGGCAGCACGAAACACCCCTATCAGTCCCATGTTCTAATATTTTTGATCACTTGAAAAAAAAAAAGGGTGGGTTCAAACTTCCTATGAGGAAGTGAAAGCTCTTGAAGTTACAAACCTTATGTCTGCTCTAGTCGTCACATTCATGCTGGCGACGTTTCATTATTGACACACCCCCCCCAAACTCGGAAACTCGAGTCTGATGGAAAAATACCAGTTTCCGAGACATTGTGGTTGTGATATTTCTGACAGCAGTGTAAACAACAGGGTTTACATCAACAAACTACACACTGAACTAACACAGAACAGGTGAACACAATCAGGTAGCACAGCAATGACAGGACTGGGGTGGAGTTACTGTTACCACTTCAAAGTAAACATTTGTTGAAACAAAGTGTAAACAACTCTGTTCTGAAGATGTCAGAAAACTTCAAGTCACCGCTTTACCTCCAACTGACATTGGAGACTTTTTATCCATAAACGATAAATAAATAAATAAATAAATAAATGTCTCCTCATCAATTATTTTTTCAGCTGTTTATCTGAAACGTCCGCCCTACAAGTCCAGTGAATGAGACACTAGTCATAAGCTGAATCTTTTATTTATTTTCTATTATTGTTATTATTTTCGAAAAAAAAAAAATTAAATTATATATATATATATATATATATATAATATGCTAATTTTATGCAAATCATCAAACCAGCTTTCAGTAAGAGTGAACTTTTACAGTGAAAGTTTACAGTAAATACCAGTGTGTGTGTGTGTGTGTGTGTGTGTGTGTGTGTGTGTGTGAGAGAGAGAGAGAGACTCACGGGTGCCGTCGAAGCGAGTGGCGATGGTGTCCAGGAAAGTGTTTTGTGGGGCGAGGAGCCCCTTCATCACCGGCATTGTGATACACGACCTGTCTGTCTTCCTGTCTCTGTGTCTCTGTCTCTCTCTGTCTGTCTGTCTCTCTGTCTGTCTGTTCCCCCCTTTACGCTCCTCACTCCATCCTCTGAGTCGAGGGGGCCCGAGTGAACTGAACTACCCCATGGGGTAAAAAAATAAAGGAGGGATTCCCCTCGTTTCTGTTTCAAATGTTTCTTCCTCCGGTTCTCTCTCCCTTCTCTCCCCTTTCTTCTTGGAGAAATAGAGAGTGAGTTTTCTGAATGAGTCCGATCTTCAATCCATCCTTCTGTCCTCCTTTATCAGTTTCCCTTGGTTTCTTGTCCTTGTCCTCTTTCTCTGTGCCGTTCGCTCTGTCGTTTATCTGCTCGAGGTGTGGTGTCTCTGTGTGCGTCTTTACACCTCACTGCTCCACTTCCCTCTGCTTCTCTCTCTCCGCCCTCTCTCTCTCTCTCTCTCTCCCTATCCCTCCACTCTATTCCACTCTCTTTGTCTCTCTTACTGTCTCTCTCTTCTTCACTGTCTCGCTGTCTCTACTTCCCTCCATCACTTCACTCCCTCCCTCCTTCTATTGCTCCTTTCCCCTCTCCCCATCTCCTCTCGCTTTGTCTCCCTTATTGTCTCTCTCTCCTTCCCTTTATCACTTCTTCTCTCTCTCTCCCTGTCTCTCTCTCTCTCCTCCTTTTCCCTCTCCCTCCTGTCTCTCTCTCTCTGTCTCTCTCTCCCTCCCTCTCTCTCTCTCTGACCTTCTAACCCTTTCTCCCTGTCTATCTTCTTCTTTCTCTCTCTCCCGCTGTCCGTCTCTGTCTCTTCCTCTTTTCCACTTAGTCTGTCTCTCTCCCCCCTCTTTCACTTGCTCCTTTTCTCCCTACCTCTTTCTTCTTCTTCTATCTCTCCCTTGCCCTCCCTCCATTGCATCTTCTCTCCCTCCCACTCTCTTTCTCTGTCTCTCTATCCCTCCTTCCATCACTCACTCTATCACTCCTTTCCTTGCTCCATCTCTCTCCCTCCCTCTCTCTGTCTTTCTCTCTTTCAATTCATACAAATAAAAAATGAAGAAAAAAAATCATTACAGAGTGCAATGGTCAATCAGAATTGTGTGTGTGTGTGTGTGTGTCACTCTATCACTCATTGTTCTTCACACTGTGCTGCCAGAGCAGCCCCCCGCGCACGCACACACACACACACACACACACACACACACACACAGTACTATTGCACAGATATTGCCACTGGATTGCACTTCTCTGCTCTTCTTAAAATGTGCATTTTGTTTGGATTTTTGTTAAAAAAAAAAAAAAATAATAATAATAATAATAATAATTATATATATTATATATATATCAGTTTAATAATCTGCACCACTCATTTATTAACTCTCTCTCTTCCTCTCTCTCTCCTGGCTCAATTCTATTGTCTTGTTTTTATCTCTCTGTCTTGCTTTTTCTTTGTCTCCATCTTTTATATCTGTTTTTGTCATCTGTGATACTCTGAGAGTACCTCTGTGTGTGTGTGTGTGTGTGTGTGTGTGTGTGTGCTGTATAACTAAACCGAAGTGCTTGCACAGAATCTCACACACACATTCTCGGCACCGACGATGCCCTTGACGACCTTGTTCCCCCAGGATGTGTGTGTGTGTGTGTGTGTGTGTGTGTGTGATTCACCTCCCACTGTTGTAGGTGTGTCATGTAGTTTAAAATTAAAGACCTGTGCCATATTAATGCACAATTATGTAAATGAAATGCGCAGAGCATTAAATATTGAGAAGTCCTTCAGACGAACACATCAGTGGTGGTTGTTAAGAGCAGGACTCAGGATGAAGAGGACATTTAGCTTCATTTCCCAACACACACACACACACCTTATCATGTTTCATACTTATTCATATTAATATGCATTTATTGGTGTATGAATACAGACTCTACTGTAACTGACTGAGACACAGGATGTTCATATTACACCTTTTTTTTTTTTTTAAATGAATGATGATACAAGCTAAAAAGCTTAAAAGCTCACACTGAGGTGTTATGCTGAAATCTCGAATCTAGAAAAGTTCTGTGGGGTTTTTTATTTAATATTTTTAAGCCTAACAAACCAACAAACTGAAGTAGCTAGCTGAAAACTAGCAGGCTAAATTAGCTTAGCAAATGTTTGATACACGCACAAGCTGATGTCAAGGATTCTTCTAACTTTTAAAGTATTTGAATACTGTACAAATTGAAGTGTTTGAAATGTCTGTCACACTTATAAATGTGTGTTAAGGGGAAAATATGCCAACATTTTCACTGCTCTGTTACATCTGCCGTTTCTTTCGGCAGCACTGAGAGGAACCGCCACGGTAACTTCTCTCGCTGTGTGTGGGTTTTTTTTTTGGGATAGGTTGATTCGATCAACTTTAAAATGAAGAACTGGGGGCGTTTAAACAAGGAGCACAAGTTGCTGTTGAATTTTCCTCTTGCTACTGTAAGGGTTTAGAAACCTTACAGTTACAGCAAATTAGCACCCTTGGGTTTAGCTGTGTACTTTGTGTCTTTTCAGGAAAAAGTAGCACACCAAAATTCCCAAGCTGTATTGCATAAGACAAGCTTCTCCAGGCTTGCTTGTGCTAGCAAATTTAGCAGATGCCATTTTTACTCCCCTTTTGTCTGAACACACAGAGCCACCAGAATAGAATTGACGACGTCAGGCCAGTGAAGAAAATGGGGCGCCGCTAAAAATATTAGCCCACTTCGACTTCCACAGAGCACAAAAACAAGGCGGTGGACACAGAGAGCTCGGAATACACTTGATAAAAAAACTTGATATGCAGAGTGTGCCCTAAAACCTGAGGGAAAGTCCAACTGCAGCTCTTCAGAGAATTCTCTTTGCTAAGCTAAAGACATGTCTATACTCTTTATACTTGTCCTTATTTATCTTCATATAAATATATATATTTGATATTTTTATTAGCTTTATGTATAAAATGTAATACTAAATGCACAAAATTTGCACAATATTTTAATAGTTAATTTGGGTTTTTGTTTTTTAATGAAATATGTACAGTAAAGAACTAAAAAGGGCACCGGAAAAGCTCAGAGTTTGAATCTGGCGCCATCTTGTGGGAAAACGTCTTAACTACGTGGCCGGAACCGGAAGTGAAAGTAGTATTCATGCTTATAGTTCAAATGAAATAATTGGATAATTTTAAAAAATGAGTAAATGAATAATTATCCTGACAACATTGACTTACTTAAACATAAACACACACATATATATATATATAGCGTTTTTCCTGCCGTAACATTTGCTGTAAGACAGCGCACGGACTGTTTACTATCAACATTAGCTTTATTTCGTTTGTGTTTAATTTAACGAATTAGGAAAAATAAAAACAGATCTACATGATACATCAAGATATTATTTTAAAATATTGTAAAATAGATGTGTCTTTACGGGTTTTTTACGTTTTGTCATAAACGCTTTCCAAATGCTAAGCGAGTAAAGTTTGAGATATTTTCTAGACATCGATTACGGTTATTAAAACTCCTGTTTGTTTGTTTTTAATCGCAGCCGTTACCAGGATACCGCATACGTTCCCTCGTTCCGTAATTTACATTGGCTCGTACTGATTGGCTAGCTCTTCTTTTTTTTACCCGAGTTACCCGGATCCGGAAGTATGTTTTGATGTGTGTCAGATAAAGAATGTATGTCAGGAAAAGAATGCCAAAACAAGAGGTTTTCTCACCTGTATTCCGGAAAACCCCGCCCCCTCTTCGCGTGATTGGCTAGTAATGTCCAGCCTTCTCCACTCGGATTGGTTTGTACGGTGAGCTCACGTAAACCTACCCAATCGTAACGTAGGAGGCGGGATTTGGTCAGAATACGGGTGAGGATAAACACCGGGAGGAAAAAAAACCCCAGAAAAACTGTCATGTTTTGACAAGGAAACAAGCGAAAGAGAAAAGTCCGACATTTTAACAAACGTGTTAATATTAACAAATATCAGCGACTCGTCCATCTTCACTTCAAGTCAAAACAAGCGCTAAAGTGAGAGGTGAGAGTCTTGCAGCTTGTGCGGTCTTTCGCTACGTTGAGTTTTACCTAGCTATCTTGCTAGCTAACGTAAGCTACGCCTAGCTGTTAGCCTGTGACACAGCGCTCCGTCTGAACTTTAACAACATGCCGAAACGTTGTTCTAGAAACGACCAGAACGGATCGAAATGAAGCGTTTATTGAGTAAAATATAAGCGCGATGCGAGCTGTGCCTCGGGTATATGTCAGTGGCTAAGTCAACAAAGCAAGCTAGAGCGCTAACTAGCATTAAAACAACCACACGGCTCTTTAATTAGCTTATGAAAGTTTAGCATGAGAGTTCCCACAGGAAATGACGTCACTTGCGAATAAGTTTAAGTTTTTTGTTTTAAAAAAAAAATCAGTTTCTCTCACTTCCCCAATCCTGTATAGAGACGCGGCTGTGCTGATTTATCTCTCGGACGATATACCGCGATACACTGGAAAGCTGATTTGTTTGACGCTGATAGTAACTATAAACCTATATTTTAAAAAAAATCCTATATATATTTAAAAAATATAAGTACACATTAAAAAGTGTGTAAATGTTGGAGAGTTGCTGTTCTGTTGTTCCAGACTGAACGTATTCGTCTCTGAGCGTCTGGACTCGGATTCCGCGTTGTCATGGCGGGTCGACCCAACGGGCCGGCCGCGGGGAATAAGATCTGCCAGTTTAAGCTGGTTCTGCTGGGCGAGTCGGCCGTCGGGAAGTCCAGTCTGGTCCTGCGCTTCGTCAAGGGCCAGTTCCACGAGTACCAGGAGAGCACCATCGGAGGTTCTTGCTCGCTGACCGCTTCCTCCGTTATTCATCGCCGAGTTTAAATGACCGACTGACTAATCCCGACCCTGTGTCTGTGTTTTTCTTTGGCGTCTAGCTGCGTTCCTCACGCAGACCGTGTGCCTGGACGACACGACGGTAAAGTTCGAGATTTGGGACACAGCCGGACAGGAACGCTACCACAGCCTGGCACCCATGTACTACAGAGGAGCTCAGGCGGCCATCATCGTCTACGACATCACTAATACGGTGAGAGGACGCTCCCTCGTTCGCTCACACACACACACACACTCTCTCACTCTCTCACTATGTGTGTGTGTGTGTGTGTGTGTGTGTGTGTGCAGGACACGTTTGCGCGAGCGAAGAACTGGGTGAACGAGCTGCAGAAACAAGCGAGTCCCAACATCGTCATCGCGCTGTCTGGGAACAAAGCTGACCTAGCTAACAAGAGAGCTGTCGATTTCCAGGTGTGTGTGTGTGTGTGTGTGTGTGTGTGTGTTGGATTGACAAACTGCTATTGTAATGTCGTGACGTGTGAATCGAAACAGGAAGCGCAGGCGTACGCCGACGATAACGGCCTGCTGTTCATGGAGACGTCGGCCAAAACTGCCATGAACGTCAACGAGATATTTATGGCCATTGGTGAGTCAAAACAAACACACACACACAATGTCAACGGTTTTAGAATATTTCACATGCACGGTTTGTTGTTAATTGCTGTACATAACGTGTTTTTTTTCCTCGTATAAGGAAGAGGGTCAACAAAGGGGCGGAGTTTAAGATAAGATAAATCTCATCAGCCAGTCACAAACCTAAAGCTGGCTGCTAGCTTTTGAGTTGAAATGAATGCCACTATAGACACACACATCGCTACACGATTGTTTGATCAGTCGGCTGATCAGCTCTGGCTTAGCTCCGCCCCTTTACCGGCCTCGTCGGGTTGGAGAATATCCATTTGCTGGCGCTATGTCGCTCGTGTTCTAACGTGCGCCTCTCTCTCCTACAGCGAAGAAGCTGCCGAAGAGTGAGCCTCAAGCTGGGGGAGGCGGGGCCAGCGGGCGGGGCCGGACAGGCGTGGACCTCCAAGACTCCACCACCCAGAGCTCCACAGGGAAATGCTGCAACTGATTCGCTGAATCTGATAGCAAAAATGGGTCCAAACAGAGACGCAGAGGAGCCGAAGACGAGCGCCTGGCATTTATAGTGATGATGATGATGATGATGATGATGATGATTATGATTCCTTCAGATATTATGTTTTTGATCTTTTTTTTTTCCCTAAAGAGATCATATAAGCTAGCACTTCCTGTCTCTCTCTCTCTCTCTCTTTCACTTCCTGTCTGGTTTATCCATCTTTTATGAAAATACTAACACCATTTGTGTCTCAAGGCTCGTTTTAAAATGGAAAAAAACAAAACAAAAACAGTAACGCAGCTGTCAGGGTTGTTTCGGTGGTGGGTGGTGCGTGCACCACTTTTCCCTCCTCCCCTTTGTTATTTAGTTTTTGTCCCATTTTTGTTGTGTAACGTTCTTAACGATGAGCTCACAGCGGGAATCTTACACCCAAATCATTTTGTGCACAAACTGTGAGTGTTGTTTTTATCGCAAAGGTGGACATCATGGCATTATTATCGGGGTTCTGTTTGTGTGTGTGTGTGTCTGTGTGTGTGTCTGTGTGGGATGTGTGTGGGGATGTGCATTACCTCTGACACCTGAAGAAAAGTTTTTAACATCGTGGTTTTTCAATCTGTAAAGAGGGGAAATAAAAAAACAAGGAGGGAAAGATCTGTGTGTGTGGCGTGCTTCTTCGGTTCCTCAGCATGACCGGAGCTATGAATATTCATGAGTATGCAAATTCAAAAGCACCTAAACGGGGCAAATACAAGTTTGCCATCAGGTTCAATCTCGAATTACCTCACCATTTCCTCAGATTTATCGAACAGCAGGTCAACCTGTCCGAATATAACATAACCATGATGACCATGTAGATTAGCTAGGTATGTTAGCGTACAGGTTCTGCAACCAAAGTTTTTTTTTTTTTTTTTGCAGTCACAATAAAAGCAATGAAGTATCTTTTATGTCGTCACAAAACGAGCTAATCTGTAGCCCCGCCCCCAAATCGACAGAAATAGAAAAAATGTCTACTTCATCCCGGACAAATTTAGTTTATTAAAGGGTTCTCCAGGAACACTAGAAATGAACAAAATTATTCTGTCCCCTAGCTCGCCTCGAGATATTAATTTAAAAAAAAAAAATTACAACCCTAAAGAAGGATTAAGCGGTATAGAAGATGGATGGATGGATGGAAAAAAGTACATACTATGTTGAAATAGTGAGACATTATATTAAAGCAGCATAATATCTTATATCTTGCCATAAGCGACTACAAAATATATTGGTAACAAAAAAGTTCCCAAGCAGAACTAATGAAATATTACGTAAGTAATAACGACATATCTTGAGATATTAAGTTAAAATACTGAGGTAATGAAATAGTACTCTGCGACCGTAGGAACGCGTTTATCACACGTCGTGTTTCTAGGGGACGCGATTTCACGACGGACCCGCGTCCTCAACGTTTATTGATTTCGACAAGCCTCGATCTGATTGGCCAAACCGCGGTCCTTCTCGCTGAGAGTGTCGACTGAAATCCGCCCGAATACCAAATGGCTAGATTGTTTGACACGTAGTGCCCTACGCAGGGTGTCGGAAGGTCCTTTTTATGCCCTATATAGGACACCTATCTAGGGACTAGAGAGTGATTTGAGACGTGGAGTTTTTGCTTGGTGTTTAATGAGGTCTCGGAGGAAAAAGGATCCGCTATAAGAGCGAACTGTTATTGCTGTATGTATATGAGATGAGATAAAATAAGATAAGTTCCACGAATTTATATATAAAATTGATATTATATAGACTTTGGGCTCGTGCTGCTACCGGTTTCCATATTTTGTCCTGCTAGCACAATTAGCTTGATTAGCGGCTAGCGCGCGCAGGTAGGCGCACACTCCTTTTTTAAAACTCGGGTTTTGTGTGTTTAGATAAATAATTAAATTCTCCGAGACGTCCCAAACATTAAAGATACATTGAATAAGAGCGCTTAAACGGAGTACTGATGTTTAGTAAGTGCTAGCTGATGTTTGTAGGCTGTTAACCTGCTGTAGTGCGTGCTTTAATTTGCATGAATTTGCATACATTTGCATATAATATGTGCTGAAACGCTTAAGCGTCTTTCTCCTTTTATTCACGAAGTCTAAACCCTATAGAAGTGTTCCAGTAGTTTGTGCACCCTGTAATGAGTCATATCTGCTCTGTCTTTTCAGAAGATGTCCTTTCATCCTGGACGCGGATGTCCACGAGGTCGGCCTCCACCTCAGAATTACCCTCCTGTCCCCCTGCGTTTAGCCCCTCCTCAGTCGCTTGCGTCCTCCGTGCCCCCTCCGTACCCCTATGACCCCTCGACACCACACTGTTCCGCTTACAGCCCTCAGTGCACCAACACCTACATGCCCAACATGCCGCCTCGTCCCGAATTCCCTCCCTACCGCGTCCCAGCGCCCCCGCAGGGTCCACAGTGCCCTTTGCGCCCTCCTTTCCCGCCCCCGCCGCTGCACCAGGGCTTCCCAGAACCCCCTAATTTCCCCCCACCCCCTTTGCCCATCCCTGCAGGTGGCCCCGCCCAATCTCAGGGCTCATATCCTTATGTCCCGCCTCCGCCTCCTCCTCCACCTTCGATGCCTCCTTCTGTACCCTTTCAGCCTCCTTACTCCATGAGTTACCCTCCACAGTCCCACCTACCTCCTCTTCCGCCTAATTTCTACCCCCCGTCTGAATCCGGTTCCTTCAAGCCTATGGAGCATTTCCATCACTTCAAGAGCGACAAGTCGCCCGAACGGCCGCGACGTCACAAAAGCTACGGGTACAGTGGGTACGGAGAGCGGCGGGAGCGAGGGCGGAGTCCGGACAGGAGACGACAGGAAGGAGGACGGTACCGGTCGGAGAACGAGAGGGGCCGGACCCCACCGAGACACCGGAGCCGAGAGCGCAGCAGGTAGATGAATCATTCGACCAGTTGCATTTCTAACATGGTTAGATGTTCCTGAAATGAGTACGGTTAATGTTGTTGATCTTCGCTCAGGGAGCGCTATCGTCACCGCGACAGCAGGAGCTCTCCTCCGTCGGACCGTCACAGGAAACGAGCACGCAGCCGCTCAGCGAGCAGAGAGAGAAAACGTGGACGAGTGGAGGAGGACCGAGAGAGAGAGCGAGAAAGGGATAGAGAAAGAGAAAAAGAGCGGGAGAGGGACAAGGAGAGGAGGGTGGAGGCGGCAGGAGGAAACAGAGAAAGGAGCTACAGAGAGACGGAGGACGAGGAGGAAGAAGAGTTGCTGAAGCCGGCGTGGATCCGCTGCACACACGCTGAGAACTACTACTCCAACGACCCCATGGACCAAGTGGTAACGTTATTTCTCTTCTATCTTTAGCTAAACTTGTTTGTTTATCTGCTCAAAAACAAGCCGACCAGGGCTGTGTGTGTTTTTATTTACTTCTCGACCTCCTTCCTCTCTTTCCTTCCCTTCCCTTCTCTTCGCAGGGTGACTCGACGGTAGTGGGAACGAGCAAGCTGAGGGACCTGTACGAGCGTTTTGAGGAGGAGCTCGGACGACGGCAGGAACGCGCCAAATCCTCCCGCCCCAAGTGGGAACCGCCCAAAACCAAGCTGGACCTGGACCATGGTACGATTCTCTCTTTTACACACTGATACCTGAAGAAATACTGATCAATCCGAGTCCAGAACAGACACAGCCCCTAATAATAATAATAATAATAATAATAATAATAATATTATATCATTATTATAATAATAAGGTACATGCGTACTTCCATGCTATCATACATACTAGCCTTTATAAATATATGAGCACTTGCATACTATCATGCATATTTGCCTATTTAACAACATGCCTTCGGGAATATTTGCTTACGTATGATTACATGCACACTTGCTTACTTGGGTACTTGCACACTTTCTTGCTTTCCTACTTAGGTACTTACATACTACATTACATGCACACTTGCTTATGTAGCTACATGCGTACTACATTACACTCTTATGTAGTTACTTGGGTGCTACATTACACTCTTACGTAGTTACTTGCGTGCTACATTACACTCTTACGTAGTTACTTGCGTGCTACATTACACTCTTATGTAGTTACTTGGGTGCTACATTACACTCTTACGTAGTTACTTGCGTGCTACATTACACTC
>JANDJT010000032.1:25470340-25480602 GCA_024331685.1 Stegophilus panzeri | reverse complement strand
ACGGCGGAGTCTACTGAAACTACAGCAGAACCTGAGGCAGCTAGGCCTACTGAAACTACAGCAGAACCTGAGACAACTGAGAAGAGATCTGCCATGGACTGGAGTAGCTAAGGCTATTTTACAAAGATTTTAATAAGGCTGGAGCAAGTTGATTTATCCAACCTCAGTCCCTTTTATAGATCGATGCTGGAGACACGGAAAACGGTTTTCAAAGTACAAAGATCCGTGGAAACCCCAGGACCACGGGTAACAGAAGAACCACTACTCCATAACATAATAATCCAACAGAGAATGCTTTCTTCTGCATGCATACAAGCTTGTCTTGTGAAGGAAACGGTTCACAAAACTTGTGTGGACATCAAAGGGTGGAAGGGAAGTCTGCTGAAGGCTTTAGGGAGGCGGTCCTTTAGGGAGGATTGGCATAAAAGCTGCTGGAGGAGAACTGGATGGTTCCACCGAGAACCTACAGACAACTGACACAAAGGGGAAGTCCGCCGGGATAGGGATGGGAAGGACAAGTAGAACCTCCAGTTACGAAGATCTTCCCAGGGGGGCGGAGTGGATGGAACTCTTTGGGCCGAACCTCCCTCTGAGGGACAGGTGGAGGTCCCTGTGTAAGCCTCCTGTAGAGAAGCAAACAGCTGAACAGAGGAACAGACATGGGCCTCCCCTAAATCCAGCTATAACAGTACAGTGCAGGTTTTATGGCCAATCAGAAACTGTAGAACTTTACTTTATTTAACAGTGTGAGAGTCTCTCTTCCTCTCTCTCTCTCTCTCTCATGATTAAAATCAGGATTTCAAAAATTTCAAAAAGTTCATTTAGAAGATCCTCTGTCTGTGTGTGTGTGTGTGTGTGTGGGGTGGGGGGGGGCTATTTCCCAAAGTTGAATTTGGAAGCGATGATCTAAAAGGTCGAAGAGGCTGTGAGCTGTCAATCTGTGTGTGTGTTTTCTTGTTTGTGTGATGTCCTACTTTGTTTCCTTCTGGATTAACTGCCAGAGCTGAGGGATAGATGGATGGATGGAGAGAAAATAAGAGGAGGAATATTTATACTTGTACACATTTTGCTTGAACCGAGCAGCTGAAGATGCACCTCACCCTGGCGCTGTTCCAAACCTCATTTTGAATCCTCCCTCGTCCGTTTCTCCTTGGTGGAGATCCAGCGGTGAAGCTCAGACGTCCTCCTCTCGTTACGCCACAGTTAACACACACTTCCCCAGTTGTACGCCGAGACTTCACTGAGATTTTCACAGCTCGGCGCAAACAAAGCGACGAATCCAAACGGTCGGCTCGAACGGTTCCTCAGACCCAGACCTGTGGAGCTCGGACATTTCTTCAGTTCTTTTGGGGTTCTTAGAGACCTGAATGGATTCTGCGTACTTCTTCCAAGCGCCGTTTTTGTTCGCGATGTCTCTCAAGAACTTTTGATTGATTTGGAGGTTGGATATGACCGGACGAGATGAAACCACGCTTATGAGCTTTTCTTCAAACAGTAAATGGGAACTAGGTGCAGGTCGGAACTCAAGTAGGAAGTTTGGAACTGAGGGAACGTCAGATGAAATCCCCTTCACTGCGGTAACGACGCACTTACGCCGTAGAATTTATACACCAGTTGTGTACATCGGCGTGCTCTTGTGTACGTTTTTGCACACTCCGTCATTTCTAGGAGGGAAAAAAAGGACTCCGTAAACATCTCTCCAAGTTTATAAACGCGACTGCCGAGAGCATCTGCTCCTTCTCAACCCCAAGCCCGTGTCATTATCCAGCAAAATGCCATTAGCCGTAATGATGTGACAGCTGGCATTTGGATCGGCGCCGTTAATTAAGGACGCTTCGTCGAGGAGGAAGACGGGGGAATTCTTTTACCGGGCGAAACGAGGACAAAAGGAGCGCGACTTCGCCAGCCTCCACCCAATTAAAACGTTGCCTTTGAAGCGTTGTTAGCGCCGCGTGACGGGCGTCTGACGTGACGTTCCGTTCCATACGGTCGGGCGGAATTCAGATTTTAGAATGAATAGGAATGGAAGCTGGCTCAGTGAATCACGGCAAGACTTCGCTAGGAAGGAGAAATACACGGGTGTAACTATAGATCATTAGAATGAATGAAGTTGGAACACGGTACAGGAGAACACGGTAGGGTAGTCGTTGTGTTTGTGTGTGAAGTTAATTCGAGTGAACGATGTTCCAGGTGCAGGAGCCGCTGACAGACAGACAGCTCATCGAGTCATCTCCCGTCCTGCAGAAGCTGACGGACTTCGAGACAGCCATCGGAGTTTTCTTCACACACGTGCGTCTGCTTGCTCGAGCCTTCACGCTGCGCACCGTCGGCTTCAACCACCTCACACTGTAGGCCACACACACACACACACACACACACACACACACACACACACACCTCATGCCTGAAGTGTAAAAGTGTAACAGGAGAGAATCAAATATCAGACTGATTTAACATAGTGCTAACCTTCTCTCTCTCTCTCTCTCTCTCTTTTTCTCTGTTTGTATCTCTTTCTGTCTTTCTCGCTCTCTCCTTCTCGCCCTCTCTTTCTCTCGCTCTCTCTCTCTCTCTCTCTCTTTTTCTCTGTGTTTGTATCTCTTTCTCTCCTTCTCTCTCTCTCTCAGAGGTCATAATCAGAGGATGGAGTTTTTGGGAGATTCCATCATGCAGCTCGTAGCCACTGAGTATCTGTTCATCCATTTCCCCGACCATCACGAAGGCCATCTAACGGTGTGTGTGTGTGTGTGTGTGTGTGTGTGTGTGTGTGTGTGTGTGTGTGTGCGCGCGCGCGCGCGTGTGCTTGCGTGTGTGTGTGTACATATTTGTACATGCTGAACACTTGTACCACAATAATGTTAACATTACAACAAGCAGCCTGAACACACACACACACACACACACACACACACACACACAGACTCACTCCACACTGCCGACTACTAAATATTAGATTTGTACAAATGAAAATGTACTTTTGATGAACTGCGGCACAATGTTTTCAGAGTACACACACACACACACACACACACACACACACACACACTCCAGATCTCCATCAGAAGCCACTCCAGTTGCTGTTATGATTTCCCTTATGGCTTGATGCAGGCTTTTATGATTATTTATTTATTTATTCATTTTTTTTCCATTCTGACGTTTAGCATCTCTGCTGTCTGAGTACATCGCTCGCTCGACTGTAATAAATAAATAACGGCCAACGTTTGTTTTTATTTTATGTTACGTTCGTAATTGTGTTCTGTTCCCCTGCATCAGCTGTGTTCTGGCTGCTTTAACGTAAGACGCGTTGTTGTGCGTTTTGTGTCGTGGTTTTGTTTGTGTCGCTGTTGTTACGATAAAACCATCACCTTTTGTATGTTTATTTATTTTTTGGCATTTTCTAGTGTGTTATCAGGGCTGATGGGATTCGACTCCCTATGTGAAGTCAACAAGGGCACATTAAAAACGCGTGTGTGTGTGTGTGTGTGTGTGTGTGTGTGTATGCCCGTTTCAGCTCCTGCGCAGCTCGTTGGTGAATAACAGAACGCAGGCGAAGGTGGCGGAGGAATTGGGGATGCAGGAGTACGCAATAACGAACGACAAGACCAAACGACCTGTCGCTCTGCGCACGAAAACACTAGCCGACCTGCTGGAGTGTGAGTGTGTGTGAGTGTGTGTGTGTGTGATATCTTAAATTACTTAAAGGTAAATAAAAAGCTAGGATGAATTAAATGAAAATTAAATCACTGACATGTGTACACACACACACACACACACACATGCACATCAACTGATGACTAAACAGTCTTTCTCCCTTACACACACACACATGCGCACACACACAGTCTCTTCTGGATCTGACTGATTTCTCTGGTGGTCTCGGGTGACTGAAGGGTTATCATGAACGGTGTGTGTGTGTGTGTGTGTGTATGGTTTGTGTGGTGTGTATCCCAGCAGCCACAGTGTTGTGTGTGTGTGTGTGTGTGTGTGTGTGGCCTGGAGCGACAGAGCGATGAATGATGACGAAGTCTCTCCTCTCACACACGACCTGAATATTTCAGCAAGCGGAGAGATTTCAGAGGGGAAAAAAATGGTGGAGAAAGCAGAGAGAGAGGGAGGGAGAGAGAGGCATGTGGACCTGACCGATTGACAAATACGCGTTATCATCTTTGTGAAGGGAGGGAGTAGGAAGGTGTGAGCGAGAGAGAGGGAGAGAAAATTGGAGAGAAATGGAACGGAATTAGAGAGCGAGTTATAGAAGGAAAGCGAGGCGTCGTGGCCGTGAGAGAGGAAGAACGAGCAGTGACCTAGACCCGGAGCAAGCCGAGTAACATTCCGAAATCAACTTCAGTTTCACAAAGAAGGCCCATCCTGGTCTTTATATACAGACTGAATTATTTCTTGTTCAGTTATGTTTCAGAAGTGCTGATCAGCACCTACATTAGACTGAGAAACACTGCGATGTTGTAGGACACTGTAATCAACACCAAATCTGATCAAAACTGGACCTGAAGCCAAACCAAAATATACAGACCTGGATAAAAAAATAGAAGTACCAAGAGCCAGGTTAAAGCTCTGAGTAACAATATCCAGACCGAAGGGTAACGAGACCCAGTCCAAAGAGTAATGAGACCCAGACTACATCTGGGAGTGATGAGAACCAGGCCAAAGAGTAACAGGATCCAGTCCAAAGCTCTCAGTAACCAGACCCAAACTAAGCTGTAAGTAATGACACCCAGACCAGAGCTGTGAGTAACTAGACCCAGACCAAGCTCTGAGTAATGACCGCCAGTCCAGAGCACCGAGTCACCAGCTAGTTCACGAGAGATCTCCTGGTAACGATGGGCCCAACTCTTTGTCTTGAACTGGATCCTTGGTCCTGTTACTCGATCCTGAGGCCCATTCTAACTTCTAAGCCCTGAGTAAATCCAAGACTAAGACTCTTAAGATCAAGAGTAAGAAGATCCCAGACGACTCAAATGGACACTCTGCATGACCGACCAAGACTCTGTTTTCTCCCAATTTGTTGAGCTGACATTTCCACCTACTGTCCAGCTCTCTCCATCATATATCCGCCACCTATCAGGGAGGGTGTAGCCAAACACGTTCTTCCTCTGAGAAAGCCAGCCACGCCATCTTTTCAGACAGTTTCTCATGCTGCGTCACAGGGCAGTGTAACACAATCTATAAGGCTATATCTCCACTTTCCCACATACATGAGCTCACAGATGCCCAAGATTGTCTAGTGTCACTATGATTGTGACAGAGGAGAGAGAACGCCCCTCCCACCCAGAGACCACGGGCAGTATTGCTCTGTCAGACTCCCGGCCATGGATGGCTGTGGCGTTGTCGGGATCCGAACTAACGAAGGTCTGGATGATAGGGCGAATACTTTTCTGATGCACCACTGGCAGGTCTCTGAGTAATTCTAACCAGTCCCAGACGATAAGAAAAGGATCTCCTTTAATGGTTTATTGATATTGTATTAACCATCTTCATTTCAGCAATGATAAAATGGACTAAAGGTATAAAATGACAATGTAATTATGACCATTTCCTCTTTTTTTTCAGCTTTCATTGCAGCACTTTACATAGACAAAGACCTTGAATATGTTCACACGTTCATGAACGTCTGCTTCTTCCCAAGATTAAAGGTACGTTCATGTCCACCTGCAAAAAAACAGACCGATATAGAGAGAAATTCTCATTAGTGAGTGCTCTGTAGCACTATATCAAAGTCTCATTTGCCATTATATGTAGCCAGCTAGATGGGTAAACCACTGTCGAGAGGTGCGTTTCCACCACAGGAACCTTCTACAGGAAGCTAGGAAGTAACCGGTTATATATTTACTTGCCCATAGTTACAGGAACCATTTTAGCTCCTGATCCCGCGTCGGTACATTTCTGCGGACGTGGACCGATTAGGGTGGAGCTTGGCCTACTGATTGACCCACACATGAGCTCTGCAGAACGTTTAATAGTGTTCCTCACAATTGGGCTTTTTATTCACCTTGCGCTGAAGAAACGTCCTTGTGAATGTACCTGCAATTTGCGGTTATAATTTGATTAGCATTTTATGTTGCTTGCTCTAGACATAATTCCTTATTAGTGATTTAAAAAAAATCATTAGCTTTTTAATTAATTTAATCCAAAACCGCAAATATTATGCAAAAAAAAAAAAAATATTATTTAATCTTGCAACTCTTTGGTTTTGACTTTTGGCCAAGAATTTTAATTTGGGTGGATCACTAGTCAAAATAGTACACTAACTGTGCTACTTTCTTATCGAGAGGTGGGTGGAGAAGACTTGAGCTAGACAACAGTTAGAACAGGTTCCTTTCCTTTCCCTTTTTTAGCCTGGCCTGGATTTACATTCTCTTTCTCTCTCTCTCTCTCTCTCTCTCACACACACACTCACTCTCACACACACACACACACACACACACACTTTCTTGCTAGTCCATGCTAATTGCTTGTCTGTTGAACGTCTCTGGAGAGAGAAGGACGGAAGTTCAGAGCGACATCGCCATGACCCCGATTTCCATTTAAGAGGAAAGGCGACAGGGAGAAAAAGATGTGTCCGCTTCTCCTTCAGGAAAAGAAGGACTTTATCCTTTTTCCCCTCATCCTCTTAATGGGGGAAGAGAAGGAGAAAAAAGAAAAAAAAAAAAAGAAGGTCAGCGGTGTCCATCCATCGTGAAAACTTAACAACTTCCTCTCAAACAGTGAGCGCACACTGGGGGCTGGAAAGCAGCTAGGAATGAAGGACAGAGGGCAGAGCGTTTGAAGGTTGCAACAAGTATTAGGCGTGTATGGGGAGAAGAAAGACAGAAAAGCGAAGCGGGGATGGTGTGACCTTCCGAAAGTTATTTCAGACTGAGCTGAGAAAGAAAAGACGAATAATAAATAAATAATCATGAAAAAAAAAAGAGTGAGTGCAGTTATGATGGGATTGGATGATGGAAATGGAGAGGTTTGAGAAATGTAGTGAGGTGAAGAGATTGTGGGTTTGGGGAGATGGTGGGGTCGAAGTGTAGGCGAGATGGAGAGGTTCGAGAAATGCAGGGATCGGAGAGTTGGAGAGGTTGTAGTAGGATGGACAGCTGATTTGGAAAGATGGAGGGTTCAGAGAGATGGAGGTGTTGAAGTCAGGGAGAGAGGGAGGTGTTGAAGTCAGGGAGAGAGGGAGGTTGAAGAGATGGAGGTGTTGAAGTCAGGGAGAGAGGGAGGTTTGAGAGATGGAGGTGTTGAAGTCAGGGAGATGGAGGGATTGGAGGAATAGGAGTGATGCAGAGGTTTCTGAAATGCTGGGGTTGGAGAAATGGATGGGTTGAAGTGAGAGAAGGTTGGTGGGGTTGGAAAGATGGAGGTTTTGGGAAGATGTAGTATGGAGGGATTTGAGAAATGCATGGTTTAGAATGATTGAAGGGTCGAAATGAGGGAGATGGAGAGGTTCGAGAAATGCAGGGATTAGAAAGATCGAGGGGTCGAGATGGAGGGATTAAACGAGTAGGAAAGATGGAGTGGTTTGGAGATGTATGGGGAAGGGAAAATGGAGATGGTGATAAGAGGAGAGACGAATAAGGGGCAAATTTAATAAAGCGATTATTAAATAAAAACTCTAATGGAAATGTGTCTAAAGCAAGAAATGCAACTCGCGGACAGAGCCAAGATTAAGATGGAGAGATGAAGTGGAGATGAAGAACTAAGCAGGAGAGAACGGATGAGAGTGAAGTCCATGGTGAAGGAGGGACTAAAGCAGTGAGGAAGGAGAGAGCGAGACGATGGAGAGATTAGAGGGGTGAAAAGGTGTAAAGTGATGAGAGGAGAAGCTGGAGATGGAGTGAGCTGCAGATCATTTCAGATTAAATGAGGCTGAAAAGAAATAAAACGGATAAAAAAAAGAGGAAAGGGAATTAGAGAAGAGGAAAGAGATGGAGGGATACGAGGAGAAGAAAGCTTTCTAAAAAAAAAAAAAACGAGCAGAGAAAAGAAAGAAAAAGAACAAGATAGTTGAGAAATAGAAACGGCAAAAGAATCAAATTATTAAAGAGAACAGAATAAGAAGAAGGAAAAAACGAATCCTGGATAGAAAATAAACGAGTGAATAAAAGGAAGGGGAAAGAAAGAGTGAGGAAAAGGAAAGGAAGGAAGAAAGGACGTGTTAACGAAGGTTGAAAGGATGAAGGAAAGCGAAAGAGTAGGAGAGGTAAGTGGAGGAGGAGTGAAAGGATGAGAAGGGATGGAGGGATGATGGAGACGCGCTCGTTAGTGGAACAAAGCTTTATGAATCTATATTCCTGTGCGCTCTCCTCCCTTCACCCCGAGCGAGCGCACCGCGTTAATGGAATCGTCTTCAGAGACGTGATTACCTCTGAGGACGTGTGTGTGTGTGTGTGTGTGTGTGTGTGTGTGTGTGTGTGTGTTTTGCAGGAGTTTATCCTGAATCAGGACTGGAATGATCCAAAGTCTCAGCTCCAGCAGTGCTGCCTCACCCTGCGCACCGAGGGCAAGGAGCCCGACATCCCACTCTACAAGTACACACTCGCGCCCTACACTCGCGCCCTCACTTTTCCTTTCTCACACTGGATGACTGATTGCGTTAGTGCTTAGACGTGGCCGTGAGGTGCAGGTGTTCCATTCCCAGGTGCGTGCTATCCCCTCGTTATTTCCGTTACCGCGTAAGCCCGTAAAAGGTCAAGGGTTAATTTCAAGTCCGGAGAGCTCTCGCTGCCGGCGAAGCACGCCGTCGCTAGGCTGAAAAATCCGAACAAACCCGTCAAGAGAGCTAGCACGAACATCATGCGGGGCCACGTCAACTATTTCGGTGCGTTCTTAAAAACGTTTGGACTACCCCTGGAGAAAACACCTGAAGAACGTTCGGCCGGATCAAGAAAGTCAACACTCGAGAGCTTCGCCGGGGGTTTACCTCAAGACGTAAACCGTCTGAAAGTTTCTGAAGTGTGTAGGCCTATTGTGTTTGCACAGATTCAGCCAAAGCCTTCAAAACTCGTTGGACGACTCGGTGACCTTTCCAGAATGTTCTGGAAGGTGTTCTCCGATCGGCCAAGTCAATCACCTCCAATTGAAATCCAGGCAAAACTGAAGACCCCAAGAACAAGCAGGAAGTAAAGACCTGGCAGAGAGAGCATCACCAGCGAAGAACCCCGGCGTCTGGTGGGTTCTACGTGACCCAGACTTTACCCAGTCAGTCACCGTAAAGAATTTGCTCCCGAGTATTAAAAATGAAAAGCCGAAGGTCTTGTATGTACCTGACTAGTTGTTTTGTTCCGACTGAAGTCCTCCGTATTTGGACGGGAAATGTCACGGAGTGCCCTTGAGCTCTCGTGACCTTCACTCCCTCCCTCCCTGTGTTTCCCCTCGTCTCTCTCTCTCGTGCTCTGTCTCTCGTTCTGTCATGTCCTGCACTCACGGTTACGTTACAGCGCTAATTAACACACGATTACATCGTTATTAACTAACAGACAGATGTTGAAGGAACGGGGGGGCGCCGTGCCGCAGCAGCTGCACGTGACGGAAGGATAAAGGAAAGAAGATGATTTCGGTTTTAAAACAGTTTGGAAAACCCCCCTTGCGTGGCTGAGTGTTAATAACTGATTAAAAATCACTGGGTAATGATATTTTACTGTCTGTGTGTGTGTCTCTCTCTCTGTCTGTCTGATATTTATCTGTCCCGTCTTTCTCTCCGTGCCCCTGCAGGACGCTGCAGACAGTCGGGCCGTCTCACGCTCGCACCTACACGGTGGCTGTGTACTTTAAAGGCGAGAGGATCGGCTGCGGGAAAGGACCGAGGTAGGACCGAGGTGTTAGCGGTGTCCCCCGTTCCTCCATCTGCTGAGGGTGGAGTTATGGGGTGTGGGGGGTGTGGCCACATTACTGTATGGGTAAACAGGAAGTGATGCAATCTGGCGTGTGTAAAGAAGAACCGAAAGCACAAGGGAGAGGAACGCGTGTGCTTTAACGTCGTCTGTTTTTCTTTTTCCATGCAGCATACAACAGGCCGAGATGGGAGCCGCCATGGACGCTCTGGAGAAATGTAAGCTCTTCCTTCTCCTCCTCCTTCAGCTTTTATTTCTTCTTCTCCTCCTCCTTCAGCTTTTATTTCTTCTCCTCCTCCTCCTTCAGCTTTTATTTCTTCTCCTCCTCCTCCTTCAGCTTTTATTTCTTCTTCTCCTCCTCCTTCAGCTTTTATTTCTTCTTCTCCTCCTCCTTCAGCTTTTATTTCTTCTTCTCCTCCTCCTTCAGCT
>JANDJT010000032.1:25327841-25341796 GCA_024331685.1 Stegophilus panzeri | reverse complement strand
TGCAGGACTCAATACCCAGTCTCAAGACATTTTCTGTATTGACCTGGACTTGTCACAGACTTGCTGGCATTTGTACTCAGACCAAGGTTTGTAAAATAATGTTTTTTGTTATTGGTGTGATTAATTTTATACTTAAATTTTTATTGTGGCTTTTGTTCCATTGAGCACGCTACTGTCTGTTAACAAGACATAGTAGTATATTGTGGCTATGTAGATGTTTGATGCTAAGCTGGTGGCATTGTGTTTCTTTTACTGCTGTAAAAAGTGTCTCATTCGGGGGTATCTGGCCAACAGGGCATGAACAGAAAGTCAAACTATTTTAAGACTACATGATTTGAATGTGACATTGACCCCTTTAAGTCAGGAAATTAGCCTCTCCCGGACATCTGTGTTGGTGTAACATTGGGTACTAGCACTCAAGTGCAGCAAAAAGGAAAAGATGTATAGTTTGATCTTAGCAACTGCCTGATATCAGTATTTGCTGCATAGGAGCTGTGAAACGCAAAACCCTCCAACTAAATAAACTAACTACTGCTCACACAGACAAATTTATTAGATGAACATTTCTCTTGGAAAGAATTAGTCTGCAACATAGAGCTAACTGAGGCTGAGTAAGGATCCATTTACAGGAAGTTTATTCACAGGTATGATAGAGTCAAACCAATCAATGTCAGCAAAAGAAAGACTTGAAAAGGCTGACAAATCCAAAACATAATCCAAAATCATAATCCAGAAATAGGGCAATGTCACAATACCAGGAATCAGAGGCAGCATCCAAAACAAAAGGGCAAGGCAAAGGCAGAGACATGATAAACAAGGCAGGGTCATACACACAACATGGCTATCCAATACAACAATTGTAATTTATCAAATTGATGGGGCAAACTGCAAGGCTTTTACAATGTGTCTGTGAGGATATGTGGTTCTTATAGTGTATATCAAAATCTTGGATCCAAGGTGGCGGCATGTTAAAACACAGTGGCCACTTTGGGTTCACTAATTTGGTGCATGTTACATGTAGCTTACACCAATTGGGAAACTTTTTAAACAGATGTACATCAGAAACACCAGTGTACATGTCTATCATCGCGGAATTCTGCTGAAGATTGGAGAACAAAGCTCAGGAGGAATAAACAATGGACAGTGAGATGAGCTACGTGACCTCGGGCTACTACTCAAACCAGGACCTGAGACCGCGGTATTGCCTGATGCCGCTGGCCGGAAGAGAGTGCATTGGAAATGGTGTGCGAGTCAGCGGAGCTGGCGAGCTGGCATTCGTGCTAGGCTAAAGGCTAACGCAAGCCGTCTGGCTCTACCATCCAGAGTTTGCTCTCTTGACAATAAAATGGACTTACTCAGTCTACAACTAACTACCCAGCATGAAATCAGGGACTGCTGTGTTTTCATTTTTACGGAAACATGGCTCAACGACAGCATTCCGAACACAGCCATTCAGCTAGTCAGGCAAACCACACATCATGCCGACAGGATAGAAACACTGTCCAGTAAGATTTGTGCCTCTGTTATGCTAATCCCAGCAAACAGACCACTTCTGAAATGTGCCAAACCGGTTCTGAAACAGGCGAGAATCTGGTCTGAGGGAGCCATCTCACCACTTCAGGAGTGTTTTGAGCACACAGACTAGAATACATTCAGAGAGGCTGCTACATACCGGATAAGTTTTATGGCATGATCTGTGTCTCAATTCTGAAAGGCTCTAGTTTGTCTCATGATGTACAAGAACAGATTTCTGTTTTCTTTTCTTGGAATGTGTTGTTTTGTGCATTCATAATCGCCCCCACCTTTCGTCCTCATTCTTTCTCTGCTCTTATTATTATTATCTGGTAGAATAGACGTCTTTAGTATCACTCGAACCTACGTTATAGATGTTTTGAGCCTATCTGTGACCTGTTTCAATTATGATTTATGATTCTTTATCAATATTTTCTGTGTATATACAGGTGCATCTCAAAAAATTTTAATATTGTGTAAAAGTTAATTTTTTTCATAATTTAATTCAAAAAGTGGAACTTTCATATATTCTAGATTCATTAAACATAAAGTGAAATATTTATACAGGTGCATCTCAAAAAATTTTAATATTGTGTAAAAGTTAATTTTTTTCATAATTTAATTGAAAAAGTGGAACTTTCATATATTCTAGATTCATTAAACATAAAGTGAAATATTTCAAGCCTTTTTTTTTGTTTTAATCTTGATGCTTACAGCTTATGGCTCATGGAAATCAAAAATACAGAAATGTCGACCTGGGAATCATCTAATTAAATCAAAACACCTGCAAAGGTTTCCTGAACCTTTAATCTCTCAGTCTGGTTCAGTACACACAACCACCTGAATGCCAACTAGCCTTCTGCACTCACACCTACAATGCCCTCCATTAATATTGGCACCCTTGGTAAATATGAGCAAAGAAGGCTGTGAAAAATTGTCTTTATTGTTTAACCTTTTGATCTTTTGCTTTGATCTTTTTCTTTTTAAATATAGGTGTGCAAGAATTATTGGCATCCTTTTAGTCAATACTTTGTGCTACCTCCCTTTGCCAAGATACACTGCATGAAAAGAGCTGTAATAGGACCAGTAGACTCCTGTGTATGCTACTGAATTTCAGACGTATTCAAAAATGTACTTGCTCAGGATTGTCACATTGCACAGGTATGTGTACACCCGATTATATCCCATTTCGGGTGTATAGAGACTGACATAACCTTCTGTGCTATGTCCATGTGTTGCCATGGACGATAATCCTGTCAGGGGAGGTTATCACCCAAGTGATAATTAATTTCTCACCTATTGTTCATTCATCTCAAACTGGACCGGTTGCCCTTAGGCCCTGTTAACACTAGTGCATTTTCATTTTAAAAGGCATAACTTTTGCTATGGTTACGCCTGTCATCTACACTACTTTGGCATTTTTGACCCCGGAAAACGGAAACTTTTGGAAACGCTGAAGGCCCCATTTTAGTTTGAAAACTCCAGGCTCACGTTTCAGTGTAAACAGACCAAAGCGAAGACTTTTCAAAATGAAGGCATGGCTGCCCACATTAGCCCCCTGATTGAGCCTTCTGGATCATTGCGTATTCTTCCCTGATTCATCAAGCCCCTACCATATGACCATTACCCTACCTTGTTCATATACACAACAACATGGAGACTGAACCGCAAGCTTTGCTGGCTTTGTTGTCATTCTTAGCAGCCATATGCTAAGATTATGCAGTTAAATTCTGTATTTTATAATACTGCAGCTGCCTACATGTGCAAGAGGCAAGCTGTGATTAGAGTAATTGGCAACAAATCTCATTTCAAGCGGCGTAAGTCCTACATAGAACGCCGGCGATCATGCTCATTGTTGTGCCTGCCTGTGACTAGCAAGCAACTTCCTGTTTACACTTGTATGCTCATGTCCAGTGTGCATGAATAGTCATGTGACATGCGTTCTCGTTCGTGTAGTGTGGACAGAGATCGTTTCGGAAACACAGTGGAAACACCAGGGTGGATGATGATCATTTTTAAATGCCGTTTAAAAACAAAAACGTACTAGTGTAAACAGGGTCTTAACCTTAACCTACCCTGAAATCTTAACAGCTATTGGCCACTGTACGCACTGGCATTCATATAATTGGTTACACTCAATTTAGCCCATACCAAATTCTTGACAGATATTTGGTCACTGCATGCATTGGCTCAAATTTTATTGGTTAGACTTAAAATTCGGCCTACCCACGGCCTTAGCTAATACACCTTGCTATAGGCCTTCAATCAATATTGTTTACAATATAAATTGGGCCTTAAATATCTT
Organism: Stegophilus panzeri; assembly: GCA_024331685.1. NCBI lineage: Eukaryota > Metazoa > Chordata > Actinopteri > Siluriformes > Trichomycteridae > Stegophilus > Stegophilus panzeri. The sequence continues at coordinate 25,337,979 of JANDJT010000032.1, read as the reverse complement.
AAAAGAATATACAAAATAACAAGAATAGCATGGAATGTCCAAAATATAACAAGAATAATATATGAAATAATAACAACAATAAAATTGGCCATCATGTCCACAGTTGCTGTCTCTCACAGTTCTCTTTCCAAATTTGTCTGCAGGACCTTAGACCTGGACTCCAGCAACTGCAAAACATAACAGTAACTTAACCACTGACAACCACCGAAAGGCTAATAGCATTTTGAAAAGAAAAAAGCTACATCAATCAAATTCTTTAAATTACTCTTCTCTTTCTTTGCTTGTTTTTTTTTTTTTTTGCCACAGTTTTAACAGAGTTTCTCAGCTCTGCTTTTTTATCCTGGGTCATCGATTGTTTCCTCCTTAGAGTTTCATAATATGTCTTGCAGGATGCTGAACAGAACAAAAATATATTATTAGTAACAGAAGACACTTTATTAAATGTGCAATCCAATGTCTAAAAATAGTTTTTTTTTAAAGAATAGTTTAAATTGCTACATTTTATAACTTCTGGGTCAGCATTAACAAAACTACTCATACACAACTACTGCAGAAGGTGTCTATTCGATTTACCCTGTAAAGAGGAGAATTCAAAAATGAATTTGTAAAAATACACTATTGGTATTTAGTGCACAATACCAAAAAGTCATTACATAATATATGTATTAACAGTTTTACCCAGTTTGTGCATCATATTTGTGATGGTTGTTTTCTGAATTGCGTAGGCGTCGTACTGCTTCCTGTAAAAGGTGAAATTTAAAAAGGTTTGAATGGATTTTGCCAACTTTTCCAGCAAAAGAAAACTCAATGAATAGCAATGTCTTTTAGTTAGTTTCCTTATGGGATTACCACACTCCATCACATTACTTTTTTTTATTACATTGAACTTACCGCAGTGGTGAAATTATGTGCCCTTTTGAGCCTTTTTGGGCTCTTCCTGTGTCCTCTGTTGCAGCATGTCCACTTTTCTTTCAAGTGCCTCTAGACGGCACAGAGTCTCTTGCTGAAGAGTGGAAAATGTATCCAGCCTGGAGGTCAACTGGCATGATACGGCATTCTGAAACACTTCTTTTGGAGGATTTAATCATAATTGAGCCATTGCCCCCATTCCAGGACGTTGTGCTAGGAGAATAAAATATATCCTAACAGTTTTATCACCAAAGTGGAGTGTTGGAGTAACTCTTTCTGTTAATAGTTGCAGGGCTGAAAGGTCTGCCTTTGTTTCTGCTAAGTGGTGTTTTAGTGAGTCCAGCTTTGAGGAACCAGTCCTAGGCCCAAATCCAGAGCTGCGTCCTGGGATCATAAAAAGGTTTCTTGTGATAAATGTAAAATCTCAGGCCTGTACTTTTCAGCATGTTATTGCAAAAGTAACATGGTTGCACCTGTGGAGGTATGGAGTTTAAGGGGCATACTCACTGACTCTGCAGCAGCGTTCCTACCTGTGGAACATATTGCAAGAAGATGTGTACTTAGTACCACTACTGTGCATTAGTAGCAATGTTACTTTGCATAATGGTTGAGGATTTTATTTTAACTATTTCATCCCTAAAGATCTTATCCTTTAATATTTTTTATTACAATTTTTTTACATTCTGGTTTACTACTGTAACTGTTTTTAATTGGACACTTGTTTGCCTTCAGTTTCTTTTGTACCTGTACTGTTAAAAACTCCTTAAATAAACTCTTTTATAATATCCTGGAATGCTGGATTTGATTTTTCAAGCCAATTATCGGCACCATGAGCAGAAAAAGAAGCTTTGTGACATGTTTTTGGTCCGATGAACAGTGTATGAGGAGTTAGAAAAAGTACATTTTCAATCATAAAAAAAACATTTATTTTAAAAATAACTAAAAATAGCTCCTTCTTAGATATTTTGTCCAGTATGTGGTGCTGTTCTGAAACCACTCAGGTAGCATCTGGGCATGATGGTTATCATGCAGGAAAACATTCAAAAATTACTAGCCAAAAATGCCATTTTTGCTATCTCATGACCAGTAGGGGGCAGTGTGCCGAAACTCTGCAGGTAACCGCAGGTACTAATGGCAATGACATACCAAGTTTTGTCAAAATCCCTCAAAGTGTTGCTGAGATACAGCCTCAAGTTCAATTTTGCACGTTTTTCAAATTCGTTGACGCACCATTCAAAAACGATACGGTTTATCAAAATTCTGTGAATTTTTTTTGTCAGGAGTGCCTCTAGATGATGCAGGCCAACGATCTAGGAGGAGTTCGAAAAAAAAAGTTTTCAAAACATTAAAAAATAGCAGACAGGAAGTTTGCTCAATCATGACATACTTGGTATCAGTCTTATGACAGTAAGCAGAAGGAGTCAATACGTATTAGCATTTTTAGAAAGAGCATTAAAAATTTTGACCACAAGGTGGTGCTGTCCCAAAACCTTTTGAGTCCCTTTGAACATGGTGCCAAAGACACAGACTGAGTTTTGTAATGATACACCAAGTCTTCGTAAAATACAGCATTTTACAACTAAATTCAAAATGGCCAACATTCAAAATGGCTGACATAGGAATTTTTTATATCCTTGAACTCGGAATGCGTGACTGAATCTAATGACACCAATTTGATACTTTTGGACAAACTCTTCGGAAATTATAAGCAAAAATGTGCTTTTTTTCATATCTCATGAAACACTGCAGCTAATCTCAGGGCCTAACACTGATTACAAATACCAAGTTTCATCACAATTCCTCAAAGCGTTACGGGGATATATCTTCACGTCCATTTTGGTGTGCTTGCTGTCACATTCATTGAAGCGCCATTCAAAAACGGTATGGTTTATCAAAATTCTGTGAATAAGTTTTTGTCTGAAGGGTCTCTAGATGATGTCTGCCAATTTTCGTGCAAATCTAGAAAACGGCCTAGGGTGAGCTCAAAAAAGTAGGTTTTTCAGAAAATTCAAAAATGGTTGGAAAATGTTCATGACAGAACATGATGTCACAGGATGCAATCAAATCGGGTTAAGCCAAGGAATCACAGGGAAAAAATTTTGTTTCTCAGTTCAACTTTTTTTGATAACTATTGATCTAACACATCCAAATTATTGTCCTGTAATAGTTTTATTTCAGTTGAGCAAAAAACCTGTGATTACTTCGCAAAAGTAGGTTTTTAATATTATCTGAAATATTTACCGAATGGTTTGACACCAATGGTTCTAAAGTTGTTTAGAATGAGAAAGCCTATAATTTGATATATATTAGTTTTGTTTGTTCAAAACACTGCACTATATACAACTGTTAACACAGACAAAAATTGTGATAGCTAGATTGGCCAACTAGTGGCCAATTTCTTTAAAACTTTGCAGAAACCTCTTAGACCAAAAGTCAAACAGGCCCACCAAGTTTCGTTCCGATCAGCCATTGGTAACCTTGTCTAATAGCTACTGAAATTTGATTGGCCAATGGCACCCATGTTTTTCAACATACTTGAATGTGCTCATATACGGTGATGGCAACTGAGACAAAGACACTGTATCAAACGGGTCAACAGTTCTATAGTTACAGCCAATTTCATTTTTTTGTATTTTAGCACCATATGGCAAAACTGCGCCAAATTTTCTGTGCGACCATAGATTATCTTCAAACAAATTGAGTGATAAAAGATATCTCATTTCGTTCAAGAGTTATAGCCATTTATGTAAAAGTGGCCATGCCTACTTCCTTTATTTTTGCATACCGTAGCTACCACAAGTCGAAGGTTCAAACCTTTTTTGATAACTTTTGATATGGAGACTCCATAAATTTGACTCACACTGGTTTGGTCCTGATCAGACGACAAACCTAGGACTAGTTCGAAAAGTAGGTTTTACAAAGAAATAGATGCCGGAAAAAGTTTATAGGTGGAAATGAAATCAGAGCTATACATATTGTTTGGCAGGATTCCAAATATATTAGACAGTTGAGTCTCTGACAAACGGTTCAAATGTTATGGCCATTTTTCTAAACATGCTCACTATAGCGCCACCATCTGGCTGATTGGGCTGAAACTTTGCGACGCTGTAGTACTCTGGGATACTACCTTCCTTTAAAGTTTCAGCTCTCTAGGCCTTACGGTTTGGTCTGCACGATTAGTTTTTGGCAGAATAATAATAATAATAATAATAATAATAATAATAATAACAATAATAATAAAAATCCTTACAATTACACTAATGTTTCAGCGTTTTGGGCTTGAACCCCTAAAAATCCTTACAATTACAATAGGGGTTCAAGTCCAATTGCTGTCCATCATGTCCATCATGCAGCTATAACGTCTGTCACTGGAATCATCGTAATCATTGTGTGTACAGCATGGAGGCACTTCATTAACTTTATTCCATTACATTTGTCAAGGGTGACTCCATGACCAGACATGTGGTTTGAATTACTCTTAGGCAGGACTCCCATCCTTGTGACACTTTGTCCAGCTATCTAGAGTAATATGAGAATGGCCTGTTCATATTTCCATGTTCTAAAGTCAAGACAACTGTCATGTACCATGAAGACCCTAGGATGAAGGGTCTACTGGTGTCTGGAATTCTGGGCACAAAGCTTGCTTGAGATTCTGTAACGCTTCTGATTGATTATTGTTCAATTGTAGCATTTTGTTTGCATCTTTTTTTGCCCTTTAACATGTCACTCAATGGTTGGGCCATGATAGTGTATGAATAAACCCATGCCCTGTTGAAACTGTAAGGTCTGAGAATTATATTTACATTTACATTTATTCATGTAGCAGAAGCTTTTATCCAAAGCAACTTGCAAATGAGGAAATACAACCAAAGCAATATATCAAGCGGAGAACAATACAAGTAGTGCTACCATGCAAGATTTATAATTGAGTTCTAGAGAAGCAAAGTGCACAGAGTAGAGGTGTAAGAGCCAGAGTAAGGTTTTTTTGTTTGTTTCTTAAATAATGTGGGGGTTGGCAGGTTAGGGGTTAGTTAAGTGCTCACGGAAGAGGTGGGTCTTTTTTGTGTTTTTTGAAAATAGTGACAGATTCTGCGGTCCGGATTGAGGTTGGAAGTTCATTCCACCACTGAGGAACAGTTAGTGTGAAGGCTCTGGAAAGGGACATTGAGCCACGCTGAGTAGGTACTACTAAGCGTCGGTTGTTAATCGATCGCAGGTTGCGTGAGGGAACGTAAGCCTTCATGAGAGTGTTGAGGTAGGAGGGTGCTGTTCCAGACAAGGTCTTGTATGTAAGCATCAAGGCGTTGAATTTGATGCGGGCGGATACAGGAAGCCAGTGGAGGGAGATGAAGAGGGGTGTGATATGGGTCATTTTGGGCTGGTTGAAGAAAAGGTGTGCTTCTGCATTCTGTATCATCTGTAGGGGTTTGATGGAGCTGGCTGGGAGGCCCGACAGTAGTGCGTTGCAGTAGTCCAGTTTTGAGATAACAAGAGCGTGGACTAGTAGCTGTTTAGCCTGTTCGGTGAGATAGGGTCTGATTCTCTTGATGTTATACAGAATGAACCTACAGGACTGTGCAATTGATGAAATGTGGTTTGTGAAGGTCAAGCTGTCATCAAAAGTCACCCCAAGGTTCCTGGTTGCCCTGGTTGGCTCGAGTGTGGTAGAGCCATACAGTTGAGCTGTACAGTGAGGTTGTGGTTGATTGAGGGGCAGGCTGGGATGACGACAAGCTCAGTTTTTGCCAAGTTCAGCTTAAGGTGGTGTTCCCTCATCCAGTTTGAGATGTCAGACAGTCAAGCAGAGATCCATGCAGAGACAGATCTTCAGATCATCAGGCTGGAAGGAAAAAATAGAGCTGGGTGTCATCAGCATAGCAATGACATGAGAAGCCATGAGACTCAATCACAGGCCCCAGAGATGTAGTATAAATAGAAAAGAGAAGTGGACCCAGAACTGACCCCTGGGGAACCCCAGTTGTGAGTTGCTGAGTTTCAGAAGCCCCTCCCCTCGAAAATACCTTGAAGGATCTGCCTGTCAGATATGATTCCACCCAGCGCAGAGCCGTTCCGGTGATGCCTAGGCTGGAGAGAGTTGATAGGAGAGTGCCCTTATGTCTCATCATTGTTCTCAGTTGTTGTATGTTATCCTATTGAGTCCGTTTAGTATCTAAATGCCTCCTGTCACATTGTTCATCACAAAGTATAACGTGTGTCTACAATGTACTGTTCATCGTGTTTTGTTTCATGGTTTCGATCTTGTTCATAGTCTAGCATTTCTTGAGTCTTGTTTCATTCTAGTTCATGTTGTTTGCCGATGGCCTGACCTCTGGCTTGTTTGATTACCACGCTTTTGCCTTTCAATTTGGACTTGTCTGCCTATCTCTCCTCTAATAAAGCTCTTGTCTGCACTTGCATCCGTTCTCTTCCTACTTTACATGACAGCGATTAAGCTAATGATCCCTACAGATTCACAATCTAAATCTATTGTGTTTATGACAAAAGTACATAAATTGGTCCAAATGTGCAAAACAATAAATCTACATACTGTATGTATCATATTTCACTACTTAAGGATGTACCAATTCTTAAAATGTACTCGTGGTTCAGCTGAAACTGTTCATTCTGAAACCGAGAGCGCGCAGCAAGGAAGCTCTTTCTAACTCGATCATGAGAGGAGGATGCAATGTCTACATCAATGTCTGGGAGGTTTTTCCACCATGTTCAACTCCCAGATCAGAAGTGTCCAAAAAACAAGTCTTTTACCTGGTATGTGCTACTGATCTGACTCTATCTCTATCGGATGCTAGCTGAGTGAGTATTATGAGTGAGTGATGCGCAACCCGTGGCTCTGCGAGCGTTCTTTCACATATCCTTCATCAGAAAATAACTCACTCTGCCACAGTTCAAAGATTTTATTCGGGAATGTCTTTAGGAGCAGGAGTGAGTGGGACTTAAAACCTGTCTCGTGCACAAGTGTACACCTCGTGTCAAGTGTTAAGGGTCCATTAAAGTGCAGTCTTCTGCAGTTGATTGTAACAAATACATTCTTTTCCATCTGCCTCATTGTTTTTTCCACCTCCAGTAATCCTTGCAACCCCTAGTGCAGGAAGTCCAATTCTAAAGGATTAATTCTATTACATGTATACACTGACAATATAAGGGTATGTGTAATGTGTGTTACTGGAGTTAAATTATGAGTTACATTACGTACCACAGTAGGTTTTACATTTCCGATTATAGTAGATTACGCTTTTTTCTTCTTCTTCTTCTTCTTTTCCCCAATACTTTGAGAAGACGAACACATAGTACTGTGTATATGCACAAGGTCAGGATTTTATACTACGCTACTGTTTATATCATTACAGCACAACTCCACACCACTCAGCAGATAATGTTAAAACAGCCAGAGGGGATTACAAAGTGTCTCACTTCTCCGATCCACCTCACAGACTGTAAATTATTCAACACTCCGGTGAAAATACACTGCGTGTGTCAACACTGCATTATGGGGCATCAGTAGAAACAATCTTTTTAAACTGTTCTGCAACAAGTTTTGCAGTTCATCAATGGTTTGGACCGTGTTTTCGCTGGCACGGTGCCTCTACATTTTCAACCGCTGATTTATTTGTCTTGGAAAGGGAGTGGACCAGACTGAAATTTACACCGCAAACCGGGGCGGATGCGCTTCCATTATTTTAATGATGTGAAGGGTAGGACACACTGTGGAAGGTGTATTGGGTGAAAGCTGGGGGAAAAAAGTGCTTTGAAATGATTCAAAGTAACAGCGATGGAGATTCCAGGTTAATATATATAAGGCCAAGGTCGAGATCAGTTCTGTTTTATTGAAATTGAGGAAATGCGCATTGAGGTATTCTGAAACCCTTAAAGTATCAGTTAATTTTTTTTATTTATGACTTATGGAGTGGGGTGTGGTGGCTTGGTGGTTAGCACGTTTGTTTCACACCTCCCGGGCTGGGGGTTCGAATCCTGCCTCCACCCTGTGTGTGGAGTTTGTATTTTCTCCCCATGCTTCAGGGGGTTTCATCTGGGTACTCTGGTTTCCTCACCCAGTCCAAAGACATGCATTGTAGGCTAATTGGCATTTCCAAATTGTCCGTAGTGTGTGATTCTGCCTGGCGATGGGTTGGCCTTGTAGCCCGAGTTCTCTGGGATAAGCTTCAGGCTACCCCTGGGCCTTGTGTAGGATAAGCGTTTTTTGGAAATTAGATGGACTTATGGAGTTTACTTGGTGATCAGATCAGAACTGGATGACATTAAATGCACGTGTGAATGGAGTCAATGATAAAGTGAATGTTTTACTCTTTTCTGTCACACCACACGGGTCTCATTTTGACGTGAATCTGGTTCCTTTGGTGACTTTTCTACTAACAAAATTGTGGTCACTGAAGACACACAAAATACCAAATAAATAAAATTTTGTCTGCTAAAGAAGCAAGACAGGTTTTGGGAAGTATGACTCTTTTAGGTACCAGACATAAACGGCTACTCATCTGACCGCTCTTTGTGCTCTTTGTGTATGTCCAAATATGTGTAATATCTGCACATTTAATGTCCCATGCCTTGATTACTATAGTCCCTAAATATCCACCAAAGATCCATCCATCCGCTATAAAAATCTTTAGAAGGATCTTTAACTAAACCCCACTGCATCCCATCTTAAATTCCGCACTAAACATATTTCTTGTGCCTACAATCCAATTTAAAATATCGATTCCTCTCAACACATTAAACTGTCTCACCTTATGAGTTATGCCTTTTTCAGTGTTCCTACAACACACCAATGCTAAAAGCAAACTTCAAAAAATCTCTCCTTCAAAAGTCCCAAAATTACCCATATTCAGAAACGGACTTTCTGACATCCCAGCTTAACTCCGTCCACATCTGACACAGTGGAAGTCATTCGATCTGTGGGGATTTTATTGACGTCTCGGGTCTTTTGTTCTTTTGAGAAAATCTTTTGATACCTCGCCTCAAAACCCATGGAAAAGTGCTCTGTTTGCTCAGAAAGGGAAAGCTGCATGGGGCAAGCCGTTTGACGGATGTGGAGATTTTGTGCCTGGAATATAAATTCTGTCTGCACTCTAATTTGTAAATGTCTAAGGGACACTTATAGGACTTCCTCCTTTAGAAACAGAGGGCGGATGAGAATCGTTCTGAATGGTGAAAGACTCATGTTTAGAGTTTGGTTATGACGGCTAATCTCTGGACTGAAACCTTTCCTCCATTAGATGACTGCTCCAAACTGACATTATGGGAATGGACATGCTCTTCAACATCAATCTAAATATTAAAATATAAGCTACTTTATTAAACATCCCTGAAGCAGGGTTTCATTTAATCAGATATTTGTATTGTAAGCTGTCATGACATAGTAATGTTGTATTCAATCTGTTGAAAACCACATGGTTGCACTTTGCCAGTTCCCTGACAGCAAATGGTCCGGTGCTGGCCAACACTTACCACTGGAATGATTGTGATGAACTCATCTATAACACATTCCTAACTTAACCTTGATGAGGCCAGAAATTCCCAGTGGGCCACTTCTGCCCCAAAAGAAAAATGATGATGCCCAAGCATTAGATATGGTTGGTTGTGTTTGCGCCATATTTGTTGGCCCAGAATCTGATATCTGTGAATGTTCCTGTTTATAGTTGCACCACGTTTGTCCTACAATACATTTACCACTGCAACAACAGACTGTTCATCATTATCAGATCCAGCAAATAGATAAAGAAAGAAAGAAATGGTGTTGAAACGTATTTTTCGAGCAGCACCACTGTGACCCTGCAGGATGAATTTAAAGTAAAAGTGTTTGGGGGGCAGTTTAACAGAATGGCTCATATTTTAAACAGATTTATACCTGAGATAAAATTGCTGAAGTATAGGTTGATTTTTCAAGTAACTCCTTTGAATATTAACCTCTGTCCCAGATGCTAGATTTTAAACGCGTTTGGTAATAAATGGTCTCTTTATACAGCTCAGGTGTGTTTTGGATTATTAGAGATGTTAAATGCTGAACTGAGTTCTGAATTCATCTTTCTCTGTGTAAAAGATTATTCGCATCTGTTGGCAGCTCGGCGAGCCTCGACCAATACTTGCTCTCGAAGGACTAGGCCGTTTTTTGGAGTCTCCTTATATACTACGATTAGACGATTGCCTCACCTGTTTCACATCACCTTCTTATTTCAACTTCTCACATCGCTAT
>JANDJT010000032.1:25277276-25287413 GCA_024331685.1 Stegophilus panzeri | reverse complement strand
AAATACTCTTTCGGATGCAGGCGCATATACATGGGCCAAAGAGGCAAAAAGCGACTATGAAGATGACAGCGGGTAGAAGGAAGGAGGCATATGGAGAGAACCAACCAAACCAGCCCCACCACATGCCCCAGGTGTTCCTTCCCTCAGTGTCACGTTGCATAGCCTCTGCTACGTATGGAGACATATCTCCCAACAGGCATTTAATCGAAGATGAAAGCTTTATCCTGTTTCTGGATTTTTACAGTGCATTTGATGCAGTGGAACATAACTTCGTTTTACAGACATTGAAATACTTCAGATTTGGGAATTGTTTCATTGAAATGATAGTGATGTTGTACAAAGATATTTACATTTTACGGTATTTGGCAGACGCCCTTATCCAGAGCGACTTACATTTATCTCATTCATACAGCTGAGCAATTGAGGGTTAAGGGCCTTGCTCAAGGGCCCAACATTGGCAGCTTTGCAGTGCTGGGGTTTGAACTCATGACCTTCTGAGCAGTAGCCCAACACCTTTAACCACCCAGCTACCACTGCCCATATTAATAGTTCAATGGTAAATAACATTCTGATCTTAACTAAATATTATATTCATGAATGTAGGTTCTTCATAAACACTCAAAGATTTTTTTTTGTCACTCCAAAATGAATTGATAATTTTTCAGAAATCTCTAAAGACTATCTGTAATAAGAATGCTATACTTTTAGTTGATTTATTAAAAGTTTGCTTTGAATGTTAACTGTTGTATGTGTTTTCTTTCTTTTTTTAATTCTGTCATTTCATGCCTTTGCTGCTGCTCAGGGCTTTTTGTGATTATTGAAATATGTTGCTATAAGGCTTGTTTTTGTATTGCTAAGTGAATTGCTATGGGTGTGAATGTACACACCAGTGTAGTCACATGACAGTGGCATGTACAACTGTTTCTTTTGTTGAACGTTCCTTATGACTTGCACATGACTCAAGACATCTCAAAGAAACATTTGGAGAAAATGTTCTGTTCTTGAAGCTTCCTTATCTTTTTATGATATGAAAAAGATTTCATATAATCCGTGCTTCCTCGTCCACTGGATATTCTTCAAAATGGCATGATCTGCTCCATCAGCTCTCTGAAACAAACTAATCCTGGAAGATAACCTGCTCCGGACCAGGTGATGTTCAGAGAATAAGTTGCTATGGCTACTTAGATACCCTACAAGTTACCTCCGTTTTTGGAACTGAAAGTTGAGGTTATCCATTAACCTCTGTGTAAACTTACCCAGGTAAATCGCATAACCTGCTTTCTGGAATACCTCACTGTTCACTGTCTGGTTCTCATTCAGAACATTCCAGATTGTTGTGTTGGCTATGTCCAATGCTTGTGCAATGACTCTGCTCACTTTTCCCTCTTTTCTCAGCTTCAAAATGTCTTCATTTTCTCCCATAGACAGCTCTCTGGTCTTATGGAATATTTTACTCAATCAATGCATAACCAACTCATGTATAACCAATGTATAAGGTTTGATTGATTAACAAGTTATAATCAAATAATTGAGTTAATCCACCAGATCCTATGTTTAAGAGTGTAACCAAATGTTAATCAGTATACTGGTACCTGTCTGTGTTGGGAAAGTATTTAACCTCTTTGGAATGCAGATTTTTTAAAACAGACTGGTGGTGAAAAAAAGTACAAGAAAATCCAGCCAGATGAGACCAGTGTTTCAGAATAGTATAAAAGCCTGTACTAAAAATGCTTATATCAATCACTCAGCAGACTGATTCGACTTTATTGTTTGTATAATAAAGTCTACCTTTTGATATCAAGATCCCGAGACTTTTGGAGTGCTTTTTCTGAAAAACATTCCATGGCGGTCTTCATGTTGATTTATCCGTATTTAACAACAAATGCATTCTTCACAGGCAAAACCCAGGGCTCAAACCAAAGAGTAGACATGCAGAGCTATTAACTGTTGAAACAATCAATCTTAAAGGGCACACCTGGGCAACAAGAAACACCTGTCAGTCAAGTGACTTGAAAAATGGGTGTGGTGAGACAAAATGTGCCATGTTCTTAGTTGTTTAAACACATCTAGATGTAAATATCAGGGAAAAGAAAGCTGAAATTCTGATCAATCGTCTCATATTCGTCTTTTGATCTCAAACACAAATGTCTTCAGTGTATAGCAAGAACAAAAGAATTGGCCTTCCCGTTCAGTTCCAATACTTTTAAAGGGGACTGTACATCTATTCAGTTACCATTTTTTTCTGCCTTCTTCTGTATCTTTATTCTCACATCTACATCTCTATAAATAATAACATATTCTGTTACCCTCAACCCTAACCTGGGGCATTTACATTTACATTAATGGCATTTGTCCTTACCTAGAGCAACTTACATTTATCTCATTTATACAACTGAGCAATTGAGGGTTAAGGGTTTTACTCAAGGGCCCAACAGTGGGAGCTTGGTGGTGCTGGGGCTTGAACTCCTGACCATCTGATCACTAACCCAGAGCCTTTAACCACTGAGGCACCACTGTCCCAGTGGGGTGGGGCATAACAAATGCCAGACCCCTAATTGCAAGAAGCTGCACAATTCAGAAAATATTCATCACAACTATGACTAAGACTCACTCTTGACAAGTGTTTAACTTATATTATTTTAACTACACAATATGTATGTAACTCTTTACATTTTTTGCAGACGCTGAGCTTATATAAAAGTACATTACTTCCAATCAACCTGCAGGACAGACACCATCATGTGTCCTTTAAAAAAATAATAATAATAATAATATATTTTTTAAAACAGACAGATAAGGTGAAGCATAAGTTAAAGAAATATATATATATATATATATATATATATATATATAGACAGATAGATAGATACCCCCGAGATCGTGTCACCGGTGCTTTGTTTCTCTTTTGTAAGTTGATTTGGATAAAAGCGTTTGGTAAATGAATATTGAAAAGTGATATAAATAAACGGGCGAAAAGATCCAGTGACACGGTCACTGGGGAAAACCTTCCTAGCCCCTGTCTCGGGGCATCCACCCTCATGAGAATATATATACATACTTAAAGCATCTGCTGCTAATGTCTTGGTGCCAGCAACCACAGCACCCCTTCTGAAGTCTTGTGGAGTCCATGCCTCTACGGATCAGAGCTGTTTGGGTGGTACGAGGGGGACCTACACAATATTTTTCTGCACGTCTGCTTGTTTATTTCAGAATACAGCTTTATAATATGCATCATGACGTCATTAATGTATTGTGAGGGGGAAAAAAACCCTTATTTTACAGTTTATATGCTGAAAAGTTAATCAATTATTCACGTGCGAAGTGCAGATCAATGCACGAAGAGGAGACTCTATCAAAGCCTAATTTGATTTTGATTCAATATTATAAATTAGCTGTATATTAAGCAGCATTGTTAATACATCAGATAAAATAAGATACAATACACAAAAAAATCTATGTTAAAAAAAGGAAAAACATTATGTGTTAATGTGGCATTAATACGATGTAGAAGTGGTGTGGCATTTGCTTCCCAGCCACACCCTTCCCTGTGGCTGTGTTTATTGCACACCTATATTTAACAAAGATTTTTTTTGGATAAGCCTGTGTTTTGTTTGCAGTTGTTAGATATACGTGAGAGCAGATTTTTTTTTAACAAAAGATCAAAAGGTTAAACAATAAAGACAATTTTTCACAGCCTTCTTGGCTCATATTCACCAAGGGTACCAATATTAGTGGAGTGCACTGTACTAGTGCCACCCTTAGGTGTGACATGGGGATGGGAAAGTCACTTTACTAACACTCATTGGAGATGCCAAATCTCAAATCTACAGAGTTCAAGGAGACTTCACAAATTAATAATTTTTAACTAAAGTATAATTATAAATTTTACCTTGTAAGTTTTTACCTTTTTCTTTTTAATCCAGAAATATATTCATGACAGGACATTTTTTTCCAATCTGAAGAATCTTAATGTAAACACAGGAAGGACCTCACAGAAGCAGGGTCGGTCAATCCATTAGGCGTCATAGGCAGCTGCCTAGGGCATCGCCATATTTGGGGCGCCACCCCACCGAATCAGGTTAACATTACCAAGCCACTTTTAATGTTCCTCTAGTCATTTATTACCTCAGAAAAGTTTGTTTGGTCAAACTGTAAAGAAAAAAGAAAAAGGCAAAGTGTGAAAAAAAAAAAAAAAAAAAGTAAGCTTATTACAATTTCAGTATGAATCATTTGTCATTTTTGCTGGGTTAAATTATTTAGATAATGGATTTACAATGAAGGCCGGGATTGGTTGACTTCTGTCCAACTTTTAAAAATGCTAATGGTTAAGCACACCAAGGACTGATTTTTGCTTCCAAGATCAAAAAGATGCTGTTGTATGTGTGCAGTATCTGAATGTTTGACTTGTGTTATTAAAAAGTTCAATCTTGTTCAGTCGATGAAGTCACACACCCTGATAATTTGTGCCAACAACAAACCCCACCCCAGGCAGTCTCCGCTAATATATTTAGATAATCAAGATGATTATTACTAATATTTATTGCTTATTAGTAAGCCTGTGCTGTCTGCAAGCTACAAGCTAGCTGTTTAAAAGCAAAACCAATGATGTTTTAACTAGTTAGCACTGACTGAGAGTACAGTAGTTCTGCAGTAACAAAGAACAACATGTTGAAAAGTGGCCAGAGGTGGTGCTAAAGGCCGTCTTCCATTCATTACCCCAGCGGATATGTACCAACTTGTAGGCACTGCATAGGTTAAACTAGGGACTCCCAACACAATGGCAGAGGATAGCGATACTTGATGGTAACTTGGTTCAGTCCTCAATAATCTTTCTTTTCTACAAAGAAGAAGCTGACGGATGCTGATGAGGTTGAGGGGTGAATATACCCCTGTTTCAGGGCCTCCTCAGTACATCTATCCATGGCCTGGCTTTCCAGGGTCGACAAGGGGTAAATGTGGTTACATGGAGGCGTGGCACCCGCCAGGTGCTCTATGGAATAGTCTTCTCAGAAACACTCTGGTCATCACTTTGTCTAGCCGACTGTCTCAAGGTTCAGTCTGTGTGCATGGCATCCAGAAGTCCCCAATGGAAATTCTCACTAAGTACCATGATGTAATGGAAGTCTCCAGCAAAACTAAAGCCAGTGGGCTACCACCTCACTGTGCACAGGCTTCTGCTTGATTAGAATGAAAACCTGCACAACTGCCCTGTCCAGATAAGACTTGACAATCCTGCTCTTAAACAATGAAAGGGAAAAGGAAAAGAGCAAATTTTCTACAAACTGGAGCTTACAGAGCTAATAATGTTATTTTTCTGTGGTGGTTTATCACTGCGCATTTGCATAATTCCTGCTTACTAGCCTGGCTTACTAGAACACTAATCAAAGTCAGTATTTGGTGTGGCATCCCTTTGCCTTTAAAATTTATGAGTAGCCTCAGATACACTTGGCTAGTAAGTTTTTTTCAAACATCTTGGAGAATCTGCAACAGTTTTTTTTTTTTTTTAGAGACTTTGAATTTGTTTTTTTACAGACAATTCATGCCAGCCTTTATGAGCCTTTATTTATAATGTTACCTAACATTGTTACTATTTCTTTTAGCACAGGGTTGTCCAGTCTTATCCGGAAAGGGCAGGTGTGGGTGCAGAAGCCACACATGAATATATTAAAAGCAAAGATCAACTGATTAACCTTTTGGAATCAGGTGTGGCTCCTGCTTGATTGGAATAAAAACCTTCACTCACACCAGCCCTGTTTTAGATGAATGGTCACCAAACCTCTTCCTGGACATCTACCTTCCTGAATAATGTGTAAAACGTTGCATCCATCTCTTTCATCCACATTAAACAACACTATCTTTTGTTTCTATAGACTCTATCCAGACTCTATTTTCTACTTCTATTGTGTTGTTTTCAACATGTTTTGTTAGATGTGACTTGTGTCATCTAGTTGTATATTTGAGATTATGATGTGTTCTTGTTTCCCATGTTTAACTCGGGTAAATGTAAGCTTTGCTCTATTCGATTCCATGTGTTGGATTGTGTATTTCCCTGAGATTCTTAGTGTACTACTACTGTAAACTGTGAATCGTTAAAGGAGATCTATTATGCACCTTTTTACATATCTGGGGTGACTGTGGCTCAGGTGGTAGAGCGGGTTGTCCACTAATCGTAGGGTTGGCGGTTCGATTCCCGGTCCGCATGACTCCACATGCCGAAGTGTCCTTGGACAAGACACTGAACCCCAAGTTGCTCCTGATGGCAAGTTAGTGCCTTGCATGGCAGCTCTGCTACCATTGGTGTGTGTGTGTGTGAGAGAGAGAGAGAATGGGTGAATGAGACACAGTGTAAAGTGCTTTGGATAAAAGCGCTATATAAGTGTGCCGTGTACCATTTACAAGATGTAATATAAGACTCAGGTGTCCCCAGAATGTGTCTGTGAAGCTTCAGCTCAAACTATAGGATTATTTCAGCTACAGCCTCCTCTTAGGCTGTTAACTACAGAAGGAAAGGCAAATATTGAATATCTTGAATAATGAAAAACAATATGATTGTCAATGTACATGTTAAAAATGAATTGAACGCAATCTGAATCAAAATTCAAGATGATTGGAGCCAATAAATATATTTGTTTTATTATTATTTATTTCTGGTGTTATTTAAGAGATAGCATGTTAAGTCTGGAAGCCTGGCTAATACAAACTGAAAAGAAATATGAAACCATTTTGGGAAAACACAATCAAACGGTATAATTTTAACATAGATTTTCCATGATTCTACGAATCATTCATATTTGATATATTTCCTGACTGAACCGTTTCTGGTTAAGAATCGCACTAAAGTCTTTAAAGTTTTAAAATGAATCTCTATAAAGTACAAAACAAGAGTGTTTCCGTATGAACGTGTTCAATCTGTATGGAAGAATCATGAAGGCTTCCTTTCCTTTATCAGAAATGGCAATGAGCATATTCAGCAGTTCTTGGATTTCATACAGCACCATTTAAATAAACCCAGGGCTTAGGTTTAGAAGTCAGGCCTGTCCTTCTTCAGCTTGGAGTAGTCCATGTTCACCGTGAAGAGCTGTGGGGAGAAAAATGTAACGTGTGCTCCGTCATTAAGAATTCGTTTATGTCATGAAGTGATAACCAACTTGCATTTTCTTACACTGCTGATATTGGACCTCGAGCCGCATTACAGAAACATTGAAACTACCCCCCACCCCCACCCCCCTACCTTGTATTGGTCGTTAGGGCCGAGTTTGTTCCAGGGTTCAGGGTTATTGGTGCGATCCCACCTGTAGTGCACATTGTGTAGTTAAAAACTTGATGTTATGAAGCATTATAGACAAAAATGTAAAAATGCAAATCAGGCTAACACGTAACCGAAGCTTATGGCCTCCAGTTTAGCAGCGTGCACAAAATTTGCATGTGTAAATCATCCCTTAGATACAAAAATCAATTCTTCCTTGGCATAGAATTCGGTGTCATACTCGGGTGTCAGGTAGGAGGCGTGGCCTAAGTGATTTGGATGATGAAATACTTCACATTACCTTGTATTTTTTTTCATTGAATACAGCTTTAACATTGTTTAATACACAGTAAACCGTGTTAGTTTATATAAAAACCAAGCTAAAAAAAAAATATTTTACTCATGTCATGTCAATGCCAGAATCAGCGATTGACTCCATTTCCCATGGTGCACTGCAGCCTACAAGCATGGCTGCTCCAGAGTCCCAAATGACATGTTCCAGCTCCCCTGGCTTAATTCCAAATACCACCACCATGCTATAAAACTGATTCCAAACTTCCACACGCTGCAAATTATCATTCAGTGTGCCTTTTCCTGACATTTCCAAGCCTTTATTATCGCCATTGGTATTCTGTTATTTTTTTATCTTATAATATCTTCTCTATCGTCCATTTTTGTGATTCTGTGTGTTAATCACTTGATTTTCAGCCCGATAAACGATAAATTCTGTCGGTTCTCCGATTAAAATGTTAACATCTAATCAACTGTTTTCAATCAGAGCTTGCCAGTGTTATCAAAAACACTGACGATATATCATAATACCTCATGAAATTGGATCAAGGCATAATTGATCATGATACTAGTATTATATCGTCATATCACCCATAGTTCCATAGCTCCGGCGTGAAGCAACCTTCATTTGACTTTGAAAGCACTCACGAGCAGTCTGGGTTCTTGAGGGCCAAACGGCAGAGATAGAGCATCGACATGGTCGCTCCGCCGCCGATGAATACAAACAGAGGGATCAACTGAAACAAAACAAAAACACATACATAACAGATATACCTCTTTATATGCATAATTTGTGAAATGATGTAATTACTGCAACATTGTAAAGGGTGATTACATAGTTCATTTTCTCTTAACGTTTTTTTTTTTTTTTTTTTACATGGAAAAATTCCATAGATCCTTTAGTACATATGCATGTTCACTTTACTTTACTTTACTTTTCTGAACGTTTCCACACCAAAATCATGATGCCAGATCAGGCTTCACAAGCCGGAAAGTCCTTAATCCCAATGACCTTGTGTTGATAGATAGGCTATAATTTAATTATATAATCGAATCTGATTGGTCGGAAAAGGCGTTGGATTAATTTTCTATAATCTGTTGTTTTCGATAATCAAAGTCGGCACATCTTGAAGTGTTTTGCTCTTTAGCAAAGCAAATTTTTTTAAAAATGCCATTGTTTCCATTTTTTTCCAAAGCTAAAGTAGATAGGTAGGTAGCTGTAACAGATGTGTTTTTGTTTGTTTGTTTGTTTGTTTGTTTTTCTATTATTGAATGTTCTGGCTCAAATAACTAATATTCAAAACTGTATAGAAAATGCCTTTTAAGTTTGACCTACTTGTCTTTCAGGAATATTAATGACGGAATCCTATATCAGAAATATCAACATTCGTTCATTACCACCATTCACGTAGGCTATTTATGTGTGTATTAGCCTATTATACACGGTTATTAAAACAGTGTACTGTACAGGTATGAGGCACAATCCCAATTATCTCGCTATTAGGTCCATATAGTGCACTAAATATGGTATAGAAGCAATTATTTCATACAATTTACAGTCCGCTTCACATTATGAGGAATATAAAGCTTCATCCAAAACGTGTCTAAGTTGGAGAAATTGTGCACTAGGTAGGCCACTATTTATAGGCCTGTAGTGCACTTATGTACTGTAGGGTGTTAGAGTGCATTTGTAACACGGCCCTCAAATATTCCGCATTGCAGCTCATACAGTTATACACGTGAGAATAAATATAAAATGAATGTGCGTGGTCCAATCTAATGTATTTATTTATTGATTATGAAAATAAAATTGGTTTCATTCATTATTTCTAATCAGATCAAAGACTATTTGTAAATACTCGAGACGTTTCAATGTCAAGAAGGTTGAATTAAATATCACCAAAAAAAGCGCATAGAATCAAATGTACTTACAGCCGGGTGACTCCTCAGCTGTTTTGCCATCAGTTTTAGCATCCTGTCTGAATTTATGCAATATATATATATATATATATTTAGCCTGTATACTAATACTATAAGATGTCTTCAGCGTTGCGATGTGCGCGCGAGCTCTTTCCGTTGCGTTGCTACGGGAGTGCGGAGTCGACTCATAGTGAACCGATTCTCTGAATCTTATGGGTAACGACTCAGCGTGTAAAAGCTGTTTACATGTTCAAAAAATTCACAAAAATACTGTGCTCTCATATATATCAAACAATTGCAAACAGGTTTATAACAGGTTTATAAATACACACACACACACACACACACACACACACACACACACACACAACAAACAAAATAACAGAACAGTACAGAGATTGTTTTTTTCACAGTAAGTCAGACAGTTGCAGTTTGTTCCATCTTTGCTATTGAAAACCTTTGGTATAGGAACATTTGGGGTTTGTTGAGGATGATGATGTATTTCTTGAGACTGAGGTCGAGCAAAGTGATCAAAACTATCAACAGAATCATCTTCATTTGCCTTGTTCCTAGCTTGTGGTTCTGGGATCTGCTGCTGAATTATTGCCTCTGTTATCAGTCCCTGAGTAGACTCTGCTCTCCCTTTCACACTTCCTTCTGTATCCCTAGACTCGAGTGCA
>JANDJT010000032.1:25253596-25274376 GCA_024331685.1 Stegophilus panzeri | reverse complement strand
GAAAACCTGTGGGGTGAACTGAAGAGGAGAGTCCACCAGTGTGGACCTCGAAATCTGAAGGATCTGGAGAGATTCTCTATGGAGGAACGGTCTCAGATCCCTCGCCATGTATTCTCCAACCTCATCAGGCAAGAAAGAAGACTCAGAGCTGTTATCTCGGCAAAGCAAGGTAACACAAAGTATTGACTAAAAGGGTGCTGATAACTGTGGAGGGCACTGTTTGGGGAAGGCACACATATGGGTGTAATGATCCTATATACTTTTGGCCATATAGGTATAGCTTTGGCAGTAAGCCAAAGCTTACTGGGTCATAGTCCTGTTGTAAGGCGAACCTCTTCCCAAGTCTCTTGCAGACTGGATCAACTTATTATAAATTATAAGGTTGCCGTGTGTTTGGCTCCATCCATCCTGCCCTCAACCCTGACCAGTTTCCTAGTTTGTGCTGATGAAAAGCATCCTCATAAAATGATGCTACCACCACCATGCGTCACTGTGAACAATGTTCTAACTTATGCAAGCCACTGTATAAACAGCTGTAAACGAGGACAGACAACAATGTACACCTGGCACAGGAAAAGGGTCCAAAAAGAGGCAGTTGTTTTATTGCAGTTAGAACAGGAACAGCCAGGTTTCCACTAGTGTCATAAACGTGACTTTACAATGTTAAAATGAATAAACATTAAGAATTACGATTGAAAGAACTGTATAATGACAATCTCACCCTCAATCACACAACAAAGGTTTAATTAGACTCTTTAATCCAGTGAGTTCTCCCAGCATTCACAAGGAGGTTAGAACAGATTCTGATGATGCTAACGCAGAGACAAACTGGCAGTTACATGTACTGTAGATTATATATGTACTGGTCTGTAATAGTACAGGTATACATACTTATATATGCATCTTTTATTTACGTGGCACAGAAATGGTTGTTCCCATCTTTTGGCAGTTCAAAATGGAATTAATTAAAAGAGGGAAAAGGCAGCTGTTTTAGTTTCTTTTTATCACCACTTCTTAAGATGATGTCACAACCATACATTATGATATCTTGTGCATTTATTTGCAGAAGACTCCTTGATTAATTAAAGGGAAAACAAACAAACATGGCAGGTGCTAAGATTTGAGAAAACATGACTTGTTTAGCTAGAGGTGTGCGTCAGGTGGTTAGGCAGTCGGTGCATAGTCCACGGTCGAGGCAAAGTGTATGGCAAAGACACCCAGAGATACGACGGCAAACAGTCAAACATGAGAAAGGAAATAGCGACAATAGCAGAAAATAGGTGAGGAAGTGTGAAATCCCGTGCCAATAATCGGTTTAAGGAATATACCACACAAGTAAATTCGCTGTAATGCATTTGCATTGAACACTAAACATCGGCAAATTATCGGCTGCTGTGTCTTTGGATGCCTTTGCTGATTAAAATATATTTCTGTGTGTGTATGTGTGTGTGTGTGATTCTAGCTGGGCGTGAGTGCAGGACTTGGCTCTGCACTAATGTTCACCAGGCACTCTGTGGACCTCAGGCTGGGTAGAGACTTACAGCTGGGTAACGAGCTCAGAGAACCACACAACCCCAAGATGGAGGGCGTATAGTTTTTATCTGTGGAGGACAAGAGAAAAGAACAGGACAGTTATCACTCCTGCCCCATCCAAGGCACTTCATCCAGTTGCTTTTATACCCATCAGTCCATTTGTCAGAGTGAAATGTAGACTTTTGTTTCATTTGATATTTAGATTGGTTTCAGACTACAATCCATAAAGCAAAAAAAAAAGTCTGAGGGTCATATAGGGCTGAAAACATCACCATAAAACTCATTCATTAAGAACATCATTACATTGAGACCGCTGGGCAAAATATGTTACTTGGTATTGAATAGCATTGTTTTGTGCAGAAATTGGGATACGATGCTCATAGTATATACAGTCATGGGGAAAAATTATGCACACCCTTCTTCAGTTCTATGTTTTTATTTAACAACTGTGTAGTCCTCACCAACGTCTAGAAACAAACAACCTCAGGTTACAACAAACAAACAAAAAAACACACAAAAGATTTCAATATGTAGCTCTTGGGTAGCTCTCTGCGCATTAAACATTCTGACCTTGAACTGAATTTGCTGAGAGGCTCACTCATGGGAAGATTGCCAACTGACTTGAAGGCTCTCCATTTGTAAACAATCCTTCTCACTGTAGAATGGTGAATTTCAAATTGTTTGGAGGTGGCCTTATAACCCTTCCCAGATTGAAGAGCAGCAACGATGGCTTATCTGAGGTCATGGCTGATGTCCTTTCTTTTTAGCAGGACAAAGACACATAACTGAGTGCTCTGGAACACCAAACTGCCAAAAATTCTGCTTTTATAGAAGTAGTCACATTTCTTCTTGATGATGATGATGATGATGAAGAACTAATCTTGTGCATTTCATTAGGAACACCTAGCTGCTAGTTACTCATTAGAGGTAGGAAGAGTGTACTTAGTTTTTTTTTTCACTTACTTTCTGAATGTTGGTTTATTTTTTGTGGGGGGAAAAAAATTGGCTTTTTCCCATGATTATATAATAAGCTGCGAGGTATGTCTATGTTAATTATCCACAAATAACCATCTGGAATTGGAAAATATTTCATTCAGATTTCCGTTCATTTTAATGGCCATCCTTTTATTGCTGTAGCGAATAAATGCTTTGTTAAGTATGTTTTTGAAAACCATAAGAGCACCATTGTTTAATCTGTATTTGTCTTTTGTTTTTAAAAATCCTTCCCACGAAGACCGCAGGCCAAGCGAAAAAAGCAGAACTATCATTTCCAAGTGAACTCATTCGTGCTGGTATTTCAGTCTAATCTGATTATAGAGGGTTTTACCTGCTCTGCACCAAGGCTGGCCGTTTGGCTTCCCTTCGGCCTTCTGGGAATCCGAGTCCAAGCTGATGTGTGCTGAGAGAAGCTCGGGACTCTGGAAGCTTCCACTGTGGCTTGAATACAAACAACAAAGTCTAGTAAAAATGGAAAACTGGCAAGTTGCTGGTACATTGGATTTATTATCATCAGTTATCAGTATTATCAGTATCTGACCTGCAGTAGAGGCTTTCTTCCTGGTTGTTGTAGGTGTGGAGTGATGGCCACTGGTTTACGAGAGGAATAGACATATCCTTAGACAAAGGATGAACTTCACCAGGAATCAGACTTGTCCTGAGAAATAAAAGCACTAATAATCCGCATATCACACCAACTGCTCAAACCGCACTACTATTAGAGCTGCTGTTTCAAAAAAGTAATCAACACCTTCTGGTCAATCAGAATCCTGAATTCGACTTTGCTGTGGCATAAGAATATATAGACAAAAAGACTGTGTATGTCTTACAGCTGCTCCTGTAGCTCCAGTACGACCGACTCCAATTCTCTCTTCTCCTGATGGCTCTGAAGTTGAATCTCCTCCAGTTTCTTGTTCAGTTTCTTGTTTTCCATTTCCAGATTCTTCAGCTGCGACTCCCGCAATCGCACGAGCTCCTCCAGATAGCCCTACACACACACACACACACACACACCTGAGCTCTGTAAGTCGCTCCACAGCATCTTCAAATTCAGACTGCTTGGAAAAAAGCATGAATATCTACCAAAACATTTGTAGCAGGCATTTGTTTAAATTGCACTTCAGCTCCCCCTACTGGTGTAATGTATTTTAGTGTTTGTCCAGTTAGTTTGGCTGACGTTCATAATGATGAGATTTACAAAGCAATAGACTCGATTCGCCAATGAGTCAACTGTTTCGGTTCACGAACGACTCACTGCAATTCCGTTGTTGACCAGGCGAAGATATTTCGAATACATTGACATTGTAAGTCACACGTTTCATTGTTGTACATAAACATAAACATGGCTGAAGAGGACACTCCTGTGCTGTTGGGGCAGATGAAGAAACTTTTAAACGGTGTAATCGCCAGCAAATTGCGGTTTTATAACAGGAATAAAACACTTTGGGGTGTGCTGTTATAGGAAAAGAATCAACTTCCAGCGGTAGCGGTATACTATAACAGTACGACTCTCTCTGCTCACCTTCTGGGCATTGACGATCTTGAACCTCTGCTCCATCCTGCGACATTTGTTTCTCAAGCTCTCTTCGTCCGTGACCAGCGGGATGTAGGGATGCTCAGGAATGCTGTCGTCACTGTTGCTGCTGTCCACGCTGCAGCAGTCATCGTCATCGCTCAGGTAGTCATAGCTGAACGGATAAACGAATCGATGTGTCACAGAGAAATAGTATGACCGATGCTCTAAAGTGAGCTGTACAGTATGTGTAGCGGATGACTTTGTGTGATTTATGAACAAGAACAATAACAATGGGAAAATGTATTTAAACCTCATTTGTTATACTGATCTTTAATATTGACCTGCAGAAAATAATGCACTGTACATTCTCCCCATCATTCCCACCAAATAATTAACAATAAATACTGAATGGTCATTTGATTAAAAACAAAATGATTTTGAACCCTTTAGCATTTTCTATACATCTGCATAAATATGACCTAAAACGTCGTCGGAGCAGTGGTGATGTAAACGTGAGCTCACCTCTGAGTGAACTTGAGATATGGCGTATAGTCTATCACTGCCTCCGTTTTTCCATCCAGAGCCTCCCCCTTTAAACAGAAACTGAGAAGACAACACAACTCAGCACCACATAATCTCAACACACCTACAGAAGATGTTGATTAATTTACTAGAACAGCAGGTCTGACAGTCGTGCAGCTGCAAATCATAGGGTTTATATTAATGCACTTGTCAGTGCTTTGCAACAGTCAGAGGTAAAGCTGGAACTTGACGTTTTCTGACATCTTCCAGACAGAAGAATTTACACTTTGTGGTTTCTCTATGACAAGACAAGCTGCATGTTTTTTGAGATGCTGGTGAGGGAGGAACTGTTTATCACTGCTATAATGCAAGAGAATCAACTTGTTTTACCGACATTCCACATGGAACTACTCGCAATTACTATAATTACTGTAAACAGATTTGCACTCGTTAGCTAATTGCTGTTGTATAAAAGGAATAAAACAGTTATGCAAAAAATAATATAATAATCACTATAATGTTTATTACAATAATCAATATAATGTACCATAGAAGCGAAGAAAATCTAGCACTGATGCCATACAATCCAGTTTATGATTGGCTAATCAAATTGACCATAATCCCTGCCCCTTTTGAGCTGATGACATCTGTCATTCTGTCGGATCTCGTCTCACCTGAAGTCAATTGCTCCGAGTCCAATTAACATTCCTGTAAGAACGCTGGCTTCTTCTCTTAACATGATGGCCCCTTCGTTGTAGAACCTCCTGTGGGCACACACGCACACACGCCACTCAATAATTCAATAACTAAAGGGTGCACGAAATAAAGTATATTGAAAATATACCAACGAACGTGGTTTTTCTGTTTTTTCCGTGTCTTAGAAAATTTGCGAAAGTGTGCTTCTGAAGTGAAGTACAACAAGATATTACTTTATACTCTTCTACGTTGTTATTTCTGTAAGTTGATAACTGTCTATAACTGTATTTGATGCTTATTCCAGAATTGGTCAAATTTAGACACGTGTACTGTGAATAAAGAGTCTGACCTGGTAGTGCGGCTGTCTCTCAGCGCCGTGGCGATGTATTCGGACAGACGTTTTTCCATCAGTGCAACTCTTATCCAAGCTCTGCCCTACATATAACAACAACAACAAGGATAATAGCAATAATAAAACCGCAAAAGTAATAAGATTGACACCGATTATTGTTAATAAGCTTTCAAACTTACCGCAGGAACTCCTGACCCTCACCTTTGCTCGAGACGAGCTGATGTTCTCCATGTTCTCGATGCTGCTGATGCAGCTGTTCTGTACTTTACTGCAGGCCAGACGGATGAAGTCCCAGAAACTGCGCTGGCCATCGAACCAACTCCCCGCTCCTGTCACAGAACGAAACAAAATACAATGATACAAAATATTTTTCCACACTTAGGCCTACTGCTTCCAACGCTGTGATTGTAAAGAAGAATGCGTTTCTCGTTTTTTGGGTTTTTTTTTTTTTTTTTTTTTTTTACCTTTAAAGCAGTGGCTGAGGATGTGCTCAAGAATAGAGGCAAAATTGATGAACTCCTCTGCCGAGTCGTCGATTGGTTCCGCCGTATACTTCTCGAGCAAGGTCTTCACCGAAAACCTGCCGCACAAACACACCATGACAATTTCACACACTTTCGGATGTGCTTAAAGAACGACACGCCATACGATTTATCCATTAATAGTTACATATAGTATTGTAGAATATCTGCAAAAAACAAGTTCCTGTAATCGTTTCCTCACCAGCAGCTCATTTTTTTTTCTCTCCCTTGAAGTTAATAAGACAAAAAAAGCTGGAGGCCTGGATACTGAGAAAAGGACAGAAATCTTGTACTGTGCTCTTGAGTGGCACAACAGAAAATTACAATCACAGTGACACTAGATAATCATGGGCATGTGGTAGTTCATGTATGCTAGCGTTTACCTCCAAGTATGTTACGCTGCCCTGTGATGCAGCATGAGCAGCAGTTCACAAAAATGCAGTTGGCCGTCTTCATGTGTCTTGAAGGAAGGGCTAGCCTTCACCCTCCCTGGTTGGTAGTTGTCGATATTGGCAGTGGAGTCTCAATGGTTAAGGTCACTGATTAGAAGCTTGGTGATTCAAGCCTCAGCACCGCCAAGCTGCCAGTATGGTGCCATTATACAAGGCCCTTAACCCTATCATGGCTGACCCTACGCTCTGACCCAAGCTTCCTGACAAGCCTGGATATGTGGTTGGAAATGGGTAGGTGATCAAATTGGGAAGAAAAATGTAGAAAAAATGTTTTTAATGAAGGGAAAAAAGGCAATCTTATACTGTAAAGCCAATTCATGACAATTCATGGCATGGCTTAATCGGAAAGAAAGTGGCACTGGTGTCACCTTCAGCTGTCTCGTGGAACAACAATGCCCCCTTGAGCTTGGTACACAGGACTGTAACAAATGAGAAAAACAAACCAGCCGTGAACCAGTGTTCAGTCAGCCTTTCAAATCTGCAAGAAGCAACACACTTCCTCAGCAGAAATCTCTCTCAAATCCCAGATGACTCCCTGGACCTTACAGTATATAACTGCACTAGATAAGGTATGGTTGATTTTAAGATTCACATGGGATACAGTATGAAACAGTGGTGATTTCTTCCTCTTCCACTTTATGATTCACATAGGGTGAAATGACAGCCTTGGTGCACTATATCCAATAATTCCCAGCCAATACCCAGCAGTTGACAGCTTGCTATTCTCTAGATGAGTGCACATCACACTATATATGGGTATAAAAACCTACGTAATGCACTATATGTTCAATACCGGGCCATTCAGAGCTCACTACTCCCTAGATACTGCACTACACTGTATGTCCATTACATGTCAATTCAATTTCAATTCTGTTTTATTTGTATAGTGCTTTTAACAACGGACATCATCCCAAAGCAGGATTTAGATTTTAAATGTAGGAATTTATCCCTAATGAGCAAGCCAGAGGCAATGGTGGTGAGGAAAAACTCCCTGAAACAACATGAGGAAGAAACCTCGAAGGGAACCAGACTCAAAAGGGAACCGTCCTCAGCTGGGTGTCAACGAATAGGGCAATTATAAATAACTAAATCCCTTCTGTAAATGTGTACTACATGGTAATGCAATCGTGTAACCAGGAAATTCATTACTGTACAGTTTTCACATGAAGTCTGTTTTGTTGAACCTATGTAGTGTACATGTACAGTGTATATATATATATATATATATATATATACATATATATATATATATATAAAGCCCTTTTTCAAGTTGATGAACATGGCATTGAATGAGGTTTTGTCTATAACGAACCTATTAGCATTGTAGCCTCACTAAAGAATAAAGCTTGAATGGAAGGTGGGGGGGGTAGTTTTGTTATTTTTCTAAACACTATTATTGTTTTATTTGAATTATAAATCATTAACAAATTAGATAAACAAAACAGAGGGGTTTTATTTAAATTAATAAAAAAACACACTGCTTAAAAATCCACTACACAAAGCCACAGCTTCCACGTCAGTCTTTCTCTCAGCTGGTACCGAGGGCTCCGCGCGCGTCCTTTTGCAGTGACGGAAGGTTGTCGTCATGGCAACGACCTCATCCGGGAACTAATCATAAACCGCGTCACCAAAAAAGGCGTCTCTCTCTCTCTCTTTCTTTCTCTCTTTCTGGTTTTAATAATACAAATAACAAACGAAACAAAACTACAACATACTCGTGAAAAGGTTCCTGTCGTTATATGTATACATATTTATATATATTTAGTCCTTCAGCCTTTTTTAACGCTAACGTCGAGGTTTGGTGCTAGTCACCGAGCCATAATAAATACGCTATTGTTAGTATTTAAAAAATGTCTAGCTAGCCAAAACTATATTTAAAAAAAAATATCCAATATATCTATGGAATTTGAATTATCATCGTAAGCATGCTGTAGACCAGGTCATGTGGTCACTGTGCCTATTTCTTTTGGTTTGTTTTCCTGACCTCCATATGAGAATATCACTAGCCTCGATATATCTAAATGAACACCGGAAGTCGTGCGAAAGCAAAAAGGGAGGAAAAAAAATACAGGAAGGTTTTTTTTTGTTTTGTTTAGTTTTTTTTTTGTAGGTGCTTTAATCTGGGGATATGAGAGATGTATCACGTCCCTGCTAGAGAAATAGTGCACTATGTAGGGTGTTTTAATTAAAGTTTATTAACGCACCTGCACACGGTGATCAGGTTCTTCCGTTCCACTGCCACGCTCCTCGAGCCGCCTTTCTTGGCCATCGCGGTGTGAGCGCGTGCGCTTCGAGAAGAGGACGGCGGCACCCGGCGCCGCTGTCCGTTCAGCACCACGGCCGGCCGCGGAAACCGGAAACGGTGAGGGAGTTGGGGGGCGGGGGGACGTGTGGTAGGAGAACCCTCCCTTCCGCTCTGCGTCGTATGAGCAACATTCAGCAGACCCTCACTTTATAAGTGCACGGTTCATCTGATTCATAAAATGGATTTGTCCGTTATTAAAATTGCATAACAAATTCTGATTTTTGTGTGTGTGGATGAAAACAAAATACGGGTGCATCTCAAAAAATTGGAATATCGTGGAAAGGTTCGTTTTTTTCCCAATAATTTAATTCAAAAAGTGAAACTTTCATATATTCTAGATTCATTACACATAATGTGAAATATTTCAAGATTTTTTTTTGTTTGCTTTAATCTCGATGATTACAGATTACAGCTCACGGAAATCAAAAATCCAGTATCTCAAAATATTGGTGCTTCTACAAAATATTGAATAAATGGTCTGAATACTTTTATGAATGAGAGATTTCAATTTTTGATTTAGATTAATGGGTAAAAATCACAATTATACCATTTAAAATCAAATCTATTTACATTAAAACCACTGACAGGTGACACAAATAACTTTTTAATTATTACAGTGAAGGGATGGGATAAGGTGTTGTGTCAGAAGCAAGAAAAATGGCCAAGCATAAGGATCTGAGCGACTTTGAAACGGGCCAAATTGTGATGGCTAGACAACTGGGTCAGCAGTTCTTGTGGGGTGTTCCAGTTCGGGTACGCAGTGGTTCACAGTGCATTGCAGCTTGCTGCGTAATCACAGACTGGTCAGAGTGCCCATGCTGACCCCTGTCTATTGCTGAATGTGCCTACAATGGGCACGTGAGCATCAGAACTAAACCATGGAGCAATGGAAGAAGGTGGCCTGGTCTGATTAATCACGTTTTCTTTTATATCGTGTGGACGGCTGGGTGCGTGTGTGTGTATCGCTTACCTGGGGAAGAGATGGCACCAGGATGCATTATTGGAAGAAGGCGAGCCGGCAGAGGAAGAGTGATGCTCTGGGGAATGTTCTGCTGGGAAACTTTGGGTCCTGGCTTTCATGTGGATGTTACTTTGACACGTACCACCTACCTAAACACTGTCGGTAACCAAATGCAACTGTATTCCCTAAAGGCAGTGGCCTTTTTCAGCAAGATAATGCACCCTGCCGCACAACTTGCAGGACTTAAAGGATCTGCTGCTAATGTCTTGGTGCCAGATACCACAGCACACCTTCAGAGGTCTTATGGAGTCCATGCCTCAACAGGTTAGAGCTGTTTTGGTGGCGCAAGGGGACCTAAGCCTTAAAACAATTTAGCATTGTTAATTGCAAATAAGTGCCATAAAAGTGTATCATTACTCTACATTATCTCCTCTTCATCCAATGTAATCAAATGTAATTTCATCGCTTACCAAGTGTTTGGATTCTGCTAGAAATTTCTATTCGTATAGAGAGATGGATGGATGGATGGAAAAGGAAATAAGAATATCAGTGACAGCACTGAACACTAGATGGCGAGCTGCTCTTATTTTATCGCTGAAGACTTTCAGACCCTCTCTCCCTTTGCTTTTTTTCTTTTTCATTTCCAGTGTAACAGCAGCCCCACTGTTTACCAACAAGGGTAAACGCCTCTGTCCTGAAGATGCCAGAAAACTTTAAGTTACAGGTGTCACCAGCTCACACAACAAAATCACCAGTGTTGATATAACACCCACAGTGTTGAATTCACACCCTACAGTATTTATATAAGTCCATTGGACTCATATAAACACTCTGGGTGTTAATTCAACACTAGGGATTTTACTGTATTGGCACCCTGTCCAGGGTGTACCCCGCCTTGTGCCCGATGCTCCCTGGGATAGGCTCCAGGTTTCCCCGTGACCCTGAAAAGGATTAAGCAGTATAGAAGATGGCTGGATGGATGGATGGATGGATTTTACTGTGCATTTACAGATTAAACAGCATCTTCTGACCAATCAGAAGATGCTTTTGTTGCCCCTGTCCCAGCTTTTTTGAGACGTGTTGCGGCCATCAAATTCAAAATCCCGTTATTTTCCTTAAAATGGTACATTTCCTCAGTTACAATATTTTATATGTTTTTGATGTTCTATTGTGAAAAACATATGGGCTTATGAGGTTTGCAAATCACTGCATTTTGTATTTATTTACATTTTACACAGTGTCCCAACTTTTTTGGAATTGGGGTTGTACAGTGTGACACTGTACTTTTGGTATTTGTTATATTGATCTGTTTTGTATTATCATGTTATGTTAGGAGTGTGTGTGTGTGTGTGTGTGTGATGTTGAATGATCCTGTGCTGGATTGCCAAGTCAAATCCATGTGAACTCTTTCATTTGCCAGATGTTGAGTAATCGTGTGTGTGTGTGTGTGTGTGTGTGTGTGTGTGTGTGTGTGTGTGTGTGTGTGTGTGTGTGTGTGTGTGTGTGTGTGTCTTTGTGTGTCTGTCTGTGTGTGTCTGAAGCAGCTCTGTGAAATTCCAGACAGCAGTGAGAGTTGTCAGAAGAAAGAAAGAGTGCAAAAGGAGCCGAACGTGGCATTGCCCCACTAGAGGGAAAGGCTGAGGATAAAATCTCAAATAAATAAATGGTTTAAAAATAAACACAAAATCAGACTTCAGGTGCAGAATGTCCTCCATTCTTCTTCACAAATGTCTGAAATTAAAGTGTCATTCATTTTGCAAATAAAAGTATAATATATTGGTATTTTATAATACAAATAATAATCTATGAATATTTTATTTTACATTTTTATAATAAAAAATAATATTGGTATTTTGTTAAAAAAACAAAACAATAATAGGTTAGTGTTTTATAGTATAATAATAAATAATATCCTGTAGTTCGTATAATAAAAACAATATGTTATCATTTCATAGTACAAACAATAAACTATTAATATTAATATATATATATATATAAATAATAAAATGTAATATTAATATTTCATACTAAAACATAATACCGTATTAGTATTCATTGTAAATTAATAAAATATTAGTATGTTATAGTAGAAAATAATAGAATATTAGTTTTTCATATTGGTATCTCATAGTGAAAAAAATTATGCAGTATTAGTAAAAATTATAAAATATTTATAGTTCATAGTAAAAAAAAAAAAAAAAGAAATGATATATATTGGTATTTAATAGTAAGAATAGTAAATATACTTATTTAAAAAGAAAAAAATGTATTCTATAGTAAACATTAATAATAAATGAGAAATATCTTGGTATCCTGGCAGAATTCATACAGTCCCAAAGCATTACTGATCCCCCTCAATGTTTTAGACTGGTTTTGGGGACTTTTCCTCTTCCTAGCAAATTTCCAACTATTTCAGTTTTTAAAACCATTTTTTTTTTTAATTATGGCTTTGACTGAACTTAAATGTATTTCAACTGTGTATGTATTGTTATAACCATTCCCTGACTCTTGTGAGTGATGAAGAAATTTTTACGTGTGTGAAACCACACATTTCTCACACCACAGGGAAACTGGAATAGACATTCTGGAGAAAGCACTTGAAAATACCTTTTTGTTTTGTTTTGTTTTGTTACTGTACAATTCATTTGTATTCATTTTATGTACTCTAGGGTGTCAATAATTGTGATGAATTTTTTTATTTAAAAAATATATATTTAAAACAAGACATTCTTAGGAGGATGCTTTTTGTTAAAAACCCGTCATTTGTATTTCAGATTATTTGAGTGGAAAATTTTGGCTTTGATCCAGTTTGAAACCACACACTCCTCTTCATAGATGGAAAAACAACAACAACAAAAAAAAAAAAACACCAAACTTTTCCCCTAAAGGCTGTTAGCAGAGTGAGGCAAATATTTATCCAGGATCTTGAGTGTGTAAAGGGAAAGACATTTTATTTGATCTGTTATCAAAATGAATACAATCTTTGTAGATTTCAAATACATCTGCATCATTCTTCAGTAATATAAGTTTTAAGAAATATGTCTTTATGGACTGGGCAAAAGGTTAATACATCAATTGTGGAATCACAATAGTAACATAAAGCAAATTGTGCATGGACAGGAAATTCTGATATTTCAGAAGAATTTTCTGTCCAACTAATTTTGTCTACATCTACACCATACATAAATGACAGTATCACGATTCCCATGTTATAACTTACATTATGGATGCAACCATAAGGAACATACAATGTGTTCTACAGTACATGCATACAGATATTAACAGGATACGCATCAGGATTGGAATGCTGTTGGACCCATCAAAAATATGAGCAGGTACAAGCAAAAATGATAACTTTGTGACTGCGATTAAAATACATCTCTACTTGAGACCAATTATGAGCTGGAGTGGTGTAGCTGAGGCTGAACCAGAATTCACACCTTATGCTGACATTGCTAACATTTCTACCTCTGGGGTTTCTCAGTGTTTTTGGGGCATAGTGGTAGGGTTCATATTTCATTAGTAAAAAACAAAACCAAAAAAAAAAGGTGCTTTAAATGGCTGTATTTGTTTATTTTTTGTCACAGTGGAGCTTCCAAAGTTGGCTGTTCAGAAAAGCACTAACTGACCTTAAGTGCTTTTTTTCATCTTCCAGCCAATCAGGTTGCAAGTTGCAAGTTGCAAGAAGAAGAAAAAAACGCAATACCATGTGTATACTGTAATGTATCAGTTGGTTCAGTGTGTGTGTTTGCATTTATGTCATTTTTAAATCTAAAAAAATACATATATACAGTATATAATGATAACATATACTGTATTTGCTAAAAGAACCTAATGAAATATGGCTTGGTAAAGTGTCTGAGACATACTCACATCGACCGTGAACAAAAAATTGAACCGAGTCGTCTCTTTAGATCGGAAAAGAGAGATGGGAAGTCTAAATCTTGAAGTCCTTAAACATTGAAACTGCACACATGGCGAGAAGACATCGTTTTATCGCTTTCTAGCCATCTTTCTTTACATTTACAGAGTCTGGAACCTCACACGGCTCACTTCCTGTATTCCTCAGACCATGTTCGAGTTTCCCGCTCTCATTCCCAGCAGCGTTTGCTCGGAGAGCGGAGAGTCAAGATTTATGGTGGTGCTAGTAAGAGTTTGTATTTGTATTGTCTCTGTCTGTCTCTCTGTGTGTGTGTGTGTGTGTGTGTCATTTCGAAGCTGCCTTTGATTTTCATGCATGTGTCTACAGAGTAAGTAAAGCTGTCTCAGTGCTGAATCCTGAATAACAACGTCTCGCCTTCACATCAAGCGTCCTGTCCTGTTCCAGTCGATTGGAAGAAATTGGAATCATTCTGCGATTTGCTTGTACACTGAATACTGGGTACACTGGGTACACATGTGCAGTGTATACATGAAGTTAGCACTATCTATCTATTGTTGAAAGTGATTGAATTATTTGTGGATTCAATAAATGGACACAATTACTTACACACACAAAAAAATCCAACAGAAAAAGGAAACGTGAGCATATCCTGCAAACAGTCAACAATCTAAAACCTAAAACCTAAAGCAAAAAATATAGTGAGAATAGTACCAAACTATTTTAGCAGAGTTTATTCAAAAATATCAGAATGCCTTGTGGGAAGGGGTGTGAGAATTCTTACAAATGTTATAATAATATTAATACTGATCAAATATTTATATCGCATGCAGAAAACCAATTCTGACATTATCCGAGGGTGCACAAACTTTTGCACTTACAATAGATTCTAGTAAAAGTAAGGTAGCGCGATAGCTACACACGACGACGTAGGTGCCGCTATATACGGTTTGTTGTAAAAAGTCGAACTAGCCGCAGCTAGGTACAATCGTTGCGTCTAATACTAGCAGCTAGCAAGTAAAAACACATCTGTCTCATGTCAACAGTACAAGTTTAGATAAAAATCTAAACGGAAAACACTATAAACACTACAATAGTTATAGATTATATATTCAATGTGTGTTGCTTTAAGGATTTTTAGTTCACACTAAGCAGCAACATGCTATTCCTACCAGGACCTTTGCTAAATCTTCAGCATACCGTATTATACTGCATGGCACATTTAATAATGATGACTTCATGCAGATGTTTAAGAACAAGATTGTTTTTAGTTTTTTTTCCAGTATCAATGAAAAATGTTTTGTGCTTATGATCTAGCATTGTTTAGTCTTATATCAAAAAACAAAAAAACAACAAAAAAAAAACTAGCTAGTTTGCTAAATAGCATATAAAACCACCTATATTTCTGTTTTGCAAGATGGTTCTAATGATTTGTAATTATATTTCGTTTGACTTCCTGTTATACTAAAAAAAAAAAAAGAAAGAAAGAAAGAAATATTTACAATGCCTTACAGAAGTATTCACCCCCTTGAACTTTTCCACATTTTTTTGTTGTTGTGTTACAGCCTGGAACTGAACTGGACTTAACCCGGCGCTATATGTCATAAAACTACGCATAAAGTCCCATAAAATTGAAGCGAGGGCAAAAATCAATATGGTTTTGCAAAATTAATTACAAAAAAAAGAAAAAAAAGAAGAAAAAAGCACCAGCTGCCATCAGAAGTCACATACAGTAATTAGTTGAATCGAGTCGACCCGTGTGCAATTAAAGTGTCACATGATCTCAAATAAAATACACCTGTTCCTGGAAGAACCCAGAATTAGTTAGCAAAACAAACAGCATTATGAAGACAAATTGAAAAGAATTTTGTTATCAAAATTTGAAAAATCCCACTGAATATCATTAAGTCCGTTAATAAAAAAAAAAAAGGAAAATATGGGACAACCACGACTATGACACTGAATCTGAAAGTTTTTACAGGACCACACCGCAGACATTCCACAATGCTGGGCTTTGTAGAAGACTGGTGAGAAGAGAGATTTTTAAATTTTTTTAAATAATAATAATTTTGGGGTTTTTTTAAAAAAAAAATCATATGAAATACATACATATGGAGACTCAGGAACTAGGTGGGGAACAAAGTACTACATTTGGCAAAAATCCAAGACTGATGTTTCCGTTTCCCTGAGAAAACCTTTCCCACCGTCAAGCATGGCAGTGGTAGCATCGTTTTGCGCCAATGCGTTTCAACGGCACAGACTAAGAAACTGGTCAGGGTTGAGTGTAGGAATAACAAGAAAAATTACTCCGAAAGCGACACTGGAGTGGCTCAAAACCAAGAAGCTGAATACGTTAGAATGTCCCAGTAGACAAACCCATTGAGAATCTGAGGTAAGACTTTGAACATTGTTGTTCACCAATGGTGTGCATCCAATCTGACAGAGCTTGAGCAATTTTGCCAAAAAGAATAGGCAAAAAATATCAGGCTCCAGATGCAAAGCTAATAGAGACATTTCCAAGAAGACTTAAAGTTGTAATTGCGGCCATCAAAATGATCAATTTCTGCTTATTTATTATTTAATTAGCCTTTTTGTCGCAATAAAAACGAATATATTTTGCACCTTCGCATGTTAGACATATTTTATAAAATCACAATTGAGTCCAATTTCAGTTCCAGGTAGTAAAACAACAAAATAAAGAAGAAGGTCCCTATCCTAAGTCCTTACTTTCACTGCAGTAGGTCATGATATCTAATCATCAAATAAATATGCATGACTAAATACAAATGCTGGTCACGTCAGTAGTTTTGACTAAGGAAATAATAAAAACAAGATATACAAACAGTGAACAAACACATCCGGGCATCAAATAATGTCACGGCACATCAGTTTCAGACATTTAACATGACGATTGCTGGAGAAAAGAAGACTCGCTAGCCAGACAAGGTTCAACAACATATCACGCGAGGTTTTTCATAGAATTATTTCCAGATCTTTTGAACCAGAAAGATCTTCAGCTATAAAGTATAGCGATGGATCTTTTTCGAATTCCTCCTCCTCTACTCGATGTCCTACAATGTTTTGTTCATTCTGATCATACAGTGCCCCCATGCTGTCTGCCCTTCTCAGCTCTGACTTCTGAACTGTGGGTAATGTGATCTCTGCAGTCTCGTTGGGTGTGTATCCCGGCAGGTTAGCGACGTGCGATTGGCCTCTGACTCCTAAGGACACTCCCCGAGCCAGGATTTGTCCCTGGGCGCCAAGGCAGATGCTTTGTGTGGTGGTGTGTGATGTCATACCGCCGTAGTAACAGCTCCCACCCCCGGTGCTGCTGACTACACGTGCCTTTTGCTTGATGTCCAGAGCGAGGCTCCGCCTTAGCCATGCCTTTTTTACCTCCGCCTGCACCTGTGATCAACAAATACAGTTGCAGGACTATTTTTAATATGCTCGAGTAATAGCAGGCTTACACATGTGCAGTATTTAGGGATCCCTCTGGGATCTGACCGAGGTGGTCTCACTCCACTCCCAGCTGAACTCAGTGTCTGTGAGAAAGCGATTCGACTCTGAATCGACTCACTGCAGGAAGTGAAGGAAACACGGCATGTGTTTTGGGTTGTAGGCAAGATTAAAAAAAATTAAAAGTTTTTGCAAGTTGCTAGTTGCTACAATAAGTTGGATCAGGAAGATTTTCAAGTTAAGAAAAATGGCTTTTAAAAGGAAATGAAAAGTTCGATCGGGACGCAGAACTACATAAGAACGTGTGCACATAATTTTCAATATGGTTGAAAAATCAGTTTTTTATTGTCTAATAAGGTCTGATTATGGAAATGTGGGCGTGTCACTGAGTTCAGATAATGAAAATGGGATATGGGAAGCATTTTTTCATTTTTATATCTGAATAGGTACAGTTACATGGATGAGAATAAATACGGCCTGGACAGTACTGAACGTTTTAAGGAAGCCTGAACTCATTAAAAATAATAATAATAATAAAAAATAATTTAAAAAAAAGCAAGCATCTGTAGTACCTCTCCATTGCAGAAACAGTAGATGAAGGCCACAAAAAAGCCCTAAAAGGAGGAAAAAGAAAAACATCATACCAAACATTTTTTAATATATCAATAAATTTGCTTCCGGGTACAAACTGATTTTCAGTAATAGCTGCAAACTAACATGTACATAAGCGCACGCTTAATTTCACATTACCGAGTAAAGCGTCTACAGTACAGTCTATGTACCGAAACCTGATTATTGGGCTCATCTAGTAAGTTTGATCTTCACTCGAGGTGTAAAGTCCTTTATTGTGTTTTCTAGCTTTTTGCAATCGATGAATGAATTTAAAAATAAAAATCAAAGTCGTCACCACTTGTTCGGAGAGTGTGTGTGGGGAAGAGTGTGTACCTGTAACGAATTGAAGAATATGTCGTAGTGCATCTGGATTTGCCAAAGCAGCCCGTTGACCTCTGTGTAAGGAAGACCCATAAACACCATGTAGTGCACCCCAAAGAGCGGCATCAGCACCAGCGTTGACTTCAGCAGCTTCCTGTACAACAGCGCGACAACAGCATTTCAGACTTTCACCTTGTTTACTATTTTGCATGGATTTTTTTTTTTTAAATGACTTTTACTTTGTTTACTATTTTGTGTTGGTAATGTTTTCTTATTTTCGCACTGTTTATTATATTGTGTAGGTAACTTTTTTATTATTATTGTCACCTTGATTACTATTTTGGTCAATTTTTCTTTCTTTGACCTTATGCGCTATTTTGCAAGAGTAATGTTTCTCACTCTTTACTGTTTTGTGTTAATTACTTAGCAACCTTAGCCTTACAGCTCTAACATCAAGTCTATCTGGCTCTATTAACTACATTTGAGCTGCATAGATCAACAAACTGCCTCCATCGTGATGATTCGTATATTTTGTCTTCTGCATGTTTATGGAAGGCCGGTGTTTGACCTGTACTGCTGCCTCGGGTCCAGTTTCCCAGTGTTCGTCTCCCACAGCTTTGACGCCAAAACCCTGATGATGTTGAGGAAAAGAAAGAAGTTGACCTAGAGAGTAAGAGAAAAATACGATGCGGTAAGAGTTTATGATGTATAGAATTGTGACGGCTTCGGAAAAACCAAGCAGAATATCTATAGGAGAAGCAACATCGGTTTGCTTACAGTGATGGCTGCGAGGATCGGAACTTGAAAAATCCATTTCACATTCCCTGCACTGATATCCCAACATCTGGAAGACCAACACTGATGTTAATTCATGCAATCTCTATAAAAATAAAATAAAAATTCTCTTCACTTAAACTAACACAGTGTCCTCACTGAAAACTTTACAGTATCAGTGATTACACACATTTTTTAAAATCGGTTTAAGTAGAGCGCCTGCCGTACAAATCCCTGTGAACGAGCTGTTACTATAGAAACAATATCTTTAACTCTGATGTACACAGAAAACTGAGATGAAACTTACTGGGTATCAGCCAGTGAGGCTCGAACGCTGACCCAAATTGAGACAAATACAGCGGGAACACCTGCAGCAAAGACAATTTGGAAAACCGATTACTTTCTGCTCGGCTTAATTACGACCAGAATATAAACCCGCCATTTGCCTACGGAAATGTAGGCGTGTCACTGAGTTCAGATAATGAAAATGGGATATGAGAAGCATTTTTTGCATATTATATCTGAATAGGAACAGTTACAAATAAATAAATAAATAAATAAATAAATAAATAAATAAATAAATAAAGTGGGCGGCTCACCCCAGCCTATGATGGTTAGAGCCCACAGGTAATTTTTATCAGACAGGAAAGCCATGAATATCAGACTGTGCAGGTATAGGCCCTCCACCAGGATCCAGTAGTGATTGGTCGCCAGGAAATAGTGGAAAAAGGTCACAGCGACTTTACAGCCCACCTTGACCCCAAGCCATACAAGCAAAAATAAGAAGAAGAAGAAGAGGAAGAAGAAGAGGAAGAAGAAGAAGTTAGAGAGAAAACAAGTTATCAAATCATTTTTTTAGCTGGAGAAAATTCAAATTCGTACAGATTTTCCAATGACGTCAAATGTAGTTGGTTAGTCAGACAGTATGTGTGACACCTTGAGTTAGAGAATGATTAATGTTTATAACCAGGGTCATCTTGCACACATTACTTCCACCATTTTGTGAGGGTAAATCTTCTTACTTTTGCCTTTTTACCATTTTGCATCAGCTGTTTTCATTACTTTCAGCTTGTTTACCATTTTTTCTGTGTAGATTTTACTGTTTTACATGGGTAATTTTGGTTATTATTCCATTCTTTGGCATTGTATGTGGCTAAATGTTGTGTTTTCTACCATAATAATTGTGTAATTTTTCTTAATTTTGCCTCATTTAGTGTTTCGCATTTGTTACTGTTTGTATTGTTTTGTGCAGCACTCAATTAAATAGCCTATTGAATCAGAATATATATATTACTGCATATGAATTTTGATCAGTTACTTATAATTTGTGTGTATTGCGTGTGTACCAGCTGATCTCGGGTCCCCACTTCGCCGTACTCGGCTTGGTCGTCTTCCTCTGTATAG
Source organism: Stegophilus panzeri (assembly GCA_024331685.1). Classification (NCBI taxonomy): domain Eukaryota; kingdom Metazoa; phylum Chordata; class Actinopteri; order Siluriformes; family Trichomycteridae; genus Stegophilus; species Stegophilus panzeri. Next base: position 25,254,072 of record JANDJT010000032.1, on the reverse strand, counting down.
AGCACAGCGTCCTTCACGAAGATGCTGACTGCTCGGCATATGAAGGAGGTGAACAGGTGGGTGTGGATGTAGTTACGAGTGCAGTGTAAACGTCTATAACAAAAGTTAGGAGTGCATTAAAAAGCGCAACTCATCGCAAATCATGCTGGTGCTCCACTCCGGGCTGTAAAATGAATTGCTGTTTATGGATGTAAGGTAAACATATTCCTGAATTTGCACCCATATGGCATGGAGAAACGTAACCGATAATTTCGGATATGTTGCTCCAAAATGTGTACATGTCTTTCTGCATTAATGCTGCCCTCACAGTTATGTGAGTTACCCATGCCATGAGCACTGACACGCCCATATACCATGACAGACGTTGGATTTTGGACCTGACAGTCAGTACGTTTACAGGGACAACAATAATCCAATATTAACCCGATTAAGACGATACTCTGATTAAGAAACTAGCATGTAAACAGCAATTTTTA
>JANDJT010000032.1:25232361-25243060 GCA_024331685.1 Stegophilus panzeri | reverse complement strand
CTAAATATTTACTAAAGTTCAGACTAAATATTTACTAAAGACCAGACTAAATGTTTACTAAAGACCAGACTGAATATGTACTAAAGTTCAGACTGAATATTTACTAAAGACCAGACTAAATATGTACTAAAGACCAGACTAAATGTTTACTAAAGTTCAGACTAAATATTTACTAAAGACCAGACTAAATATGTACTAAAGACCAGACTAAATGTTTACTAAAGTTCAGACTAAATGTTTACTAAAGACCAGACTAAATGTTTACTAAAGACCAGACTAAATGTTTATTAAGACCAGACTAAATATGTACTAAAGACCAGACTAAATGTTTACTAAAGTTCAGACTAAATATTTACTAAAGACCAGACTAAATGTTTATTAAGACCAGACTAAATGTTTACTAAAGACCAGACTAAATGTTTACTAAAGTTCAGACTAAATATTTACTAAAGACCAGACTAAATGTTTACTAAAGTTCAGACTAAATATTTACTAAAGTTCAGACTAAATGTTTACTAAAGACCAGATTAAATGTTTACTAAAGACCAGACTAAATATTTACTAAAGACCAGACTAAATGTTTATTAAGACCAGACTAAATGTTTACTAAAGTTCAGACTAAATATTTACTAAAGTTCAGACTAAATGTTTACTAAAGACCAGACTAAATGTTTATTAAGACCAGACTAAATGTTTACTAAAGACCAGACTAAATGTTTACTAAAGTTCAGACAAATGTTTACTAAAGACCAGACTAAATGTTTATTAAGACCAGACTAAATGTTTATTAAGACCAGACTAAATGTTTACTAAAGACCAGACTAAATGAAATAATACAGAAATCAGTATAAAGTAATCATTCGCTCTATCATGTATCTGATTTGCAGTTTATTGCTGAAGCACTGTTTTAAATCACGGGGTTATGATGAAAGTTGGAAATAATTGACTTTCCGATGTTCTCCACTACAGAGTGATTTTCTGCTCCACTGAACAGAGACAATACTCAACTTGCATGCCGACAGTTTGAAAAAAAAATGGAGCTCAAGCCCTCCTAGCATCCAGCACAGGAAAAGGATTAGCTTGTTAACAGGGGTTCCATGCTAGCTTGGTATTAATTAATCTATTCCACACCAAACCAGCAATTTCATTGCCATGCCAATGAAATAATATACATATAGTATTATATGTTAATTAATTGGCATGTGTGCTGAATAGCAAAATACTGTTTTTGTAAATAAATGGATACTGAGGCTTTATTAAAGGTGACAAACCGATGATGACACCCTACAGCACTGTGGTGATGCAAATAAAACTAATTTATTTACTGCATCCTGAAAGCAACTTCGATAAGGGAACTTTTTATATTAATCCCACCAAAGGGCATGTATTCAATTTGCAGTTTTTCACAATCATGATTCAGAATCTCATAATAAAAAATAAAAAAAAGTTTATGTACGACTAGTATTAGTACAAGAAACTGTCGAAAAGGGTTTCTTTTGATTTACTTTATTAAAAAATAAATAAATAAAAGAACGCAGGCCTTAAGACTATAATTATTTTATTATAATCTTTGCAAAATATTTGCAAATACTGTAAATAACTTGTAAGTATAAAGGTCTCGTTTGTTTTCCGTTTATGCTTTACATGAAGCGCAAAGCATTATCAGAATTAAATCGTATTTTCCCGTCGATCTGTTCAGGAATCAGCTCTCTTTCAAACGCAAGTTTGTGGTTTAAAGCTGAAAAAATTATTACAGTACAATAATAATAAGAAAGCTGTATCAGTGTATAAATTCTTCTGCCTGTCTCTCTCCTCTCTTTCTGTCATTCTCTCACTCTTATTATGTATTTCGGGTGAAAACCTAAAACCCGCGTCTTTCACAGAAAACTTCGCACAGGAATTCACTTATACGTACACGTATAAGTTTGGATTTTTCACACGTGAAACACACGCAACGTGTCACTGAGATACGGGAGCAAGCTGTAGGTCGGGTACTCACCAGCGCCTTCGCTGTCGTTAACACGCTGACGAGAACAAATGCTGTAGAAAGCTCCATCGGCGCCACGCTTCACGGTTCTTCAGCCTCGCCTGGTTCTCCGTCTGAAGCACATTTCCTTGGGGAAATCGGTGAGGTGTCCTCCAGGTGCTCAGACATGTTCGTCCATCATGAAGCCATCAACGGTTCTCTGCAGCGTCCATGCACAGAACGGAGTCGGGATCTAGCGAGTCTTGGGTTCTCTCGCACTACAGTGGAGCGACAGTCATGTCACTGCTGAGCTCCTTATTCACAGCTCAGTGTGTGTGTGTGTGTGTGTTTGAGAGAGATGGACCTTCTGCCCCCTTTTAACCCCTCACTGACTGGCAAAAAAGCTCTCTCTCTCTCCTTCTGTCTCTCTTTCTATCTCTGTTTCTGTCTGTGTTTCTGTCATTCTATCTCTCCATATATATATATTTATCTCTTTTTGTTTCTGTCTCTCTCATTAAAATTTTCTTGCTTTCTTTCTTTCTGTCTTTTAATTGATCTTGTTTTTAAAAATAATAGTTTACTCTCAAAAAAAAAAAAAAACATGTGGCAAAATTATTGGCACCCCTGAAGACCATTTTAATTAGACAGAAATAATTCTGTTGTTGTTGCCTTTGACCTTGTTTTTTATTTTATTTTTATTTTTGAGGTGTAAATATGAGGTTGCCAAAATAAAATCCCTCCATCGTTCATGTCTAGGTCAGTGAATGGATATAAAAATGCACTAACAGTTGCATTAACTGTCTGGAACAGTTGCAAAGTGTGTGCTTGAATGTACTGTTATGACAGTCTACTAACTCTGGGGACAGAGCTTTGTGTACATACAGTAAGCAGGAAAATGTAGGAGTGGGCTCAAGAAGTAAATAAAAATCATTCAGATGTTCTTGAACCCACTTACCTAACCGTTCGAGACCCAATAGCAACCACATCCTGCTTAATGCTCCTTTAATCCTCATTCTCGTAGTTACACTTTATGTATGACAATTATAGAATGATACGAGACCGTTTTAGTTCCCCCATTGGCTCTTCTCTATCATGGCTGCCTAATGATCCCCCATCTCTGAATTGGCTACATCACTCTCTCTTCTCCACTAATAGCTGGTGTGTGGTGGGCGTTCTGCTCAATATGGCTGCCGTCCCATCATCCAGGTGGATGCTACACGCTAGGGGTGGTTGAGAAGACCCCCCCCCCAACCCCCATGCTATGTAAAGCACTTTGAGTGTCAAGAAAAGTGCTATATAAATGTAACTGTAAAAATAACGTCCACACATTTCATTTCATGCGTTCGTCTGTCTGTTTCCTTTTATGGAGCTTTGCAGGTGTCACGAAACGCAAATGAGCCGTGGTGTTCATGCGTTTGCACTTTATAGGTGATTGGTATTCATCAAGGGGCGCACGTTCGCCTCACACCTGCAGGGTCGGGGGGTTCGATTCCCGCCATTGCCCTGCATGTGCGGAGTTTGCATGTTCTACCCGTGCTGTGGAGTTTTCCTCCGTGTACTCCGGTTTCCTCCCCCAGTCCAAAGACAGTGTAGGATGATTGGCATGTCCGAAGTGTCCGTAGTGTATGTATGAATGTGTGTGAGTGTGCTCTGCGATGGATTGGCACTCTGTTCAGGGTGTACCCCGCCTTGTGCTCCATGCTCCCTGGGATGGGCTCCAGGTTCCCCATGACCCTGTAGGATAAGCGATATAGAAGATGGATGGATGGATGAAAACAGAAAAGTAATTTGAAAACGTTCACATGGTCACACCAGCCCGGTAGGTGGCGACAGTATTTCATAAACTGTTATGTAAAACACCTCAGGCGCTCTAGCAGGATCAAAAGTTCTAATACGGAAAATGACAGACATTCATACGCTGAAGTGAAACCACTTGAATGTATAGTGTTCATTCTTTATTAGTTACAATAGAGTTTGTTTGGTTTTTTTTTTTTAATAAATTGGGGGGGAAAGTGGGTGGGGGGTTGTGTTTTGACACGTTAGACGAAACGGAAATGACGTAGAGTGTCGCTCTAGCGAGGGCTCGGCTTGGATTGTTCTTCCTAATATCCGTGAGGTTTATATTCTCGGTGGGAAATGTAACGCGATTATTTCGTAAGTAAAGCATAAAAGTAAGTAAAGATATGTAAACAATCGGTGTCGACTGTTAATCATACAATCTAACTTAGCTAATTCACAAGCGATGGCTACGTCCCAAACTGCACGCCACTGATACCCTAAATACTTCGCTAAAGTAGGCTACAGTTGTGTAGTATTTTTTAATTTTATATTTTTACCATTCTATCTAGCACCATAGTGTTCAGTTTAGGACGTGGCTCATTACAACGTCTTAACGCAACTGCCTGTCTTATAAATAACGACATTTTATTAATCAATTCTCTAATTCTTAGTGTTTCTCGTTCCTGAACTCAAGGACAATGGCAGCCGGAGCGGTGTTACGTCATTTTCTGTCCGGCTGCGCTCCTAAACTGTCGAAGGTTCCGCGGCTGAGCGCGCTCCCGGTCTGCGTCAGGACGGTGCACATGTGTCCGGTTTTGCTCGCGGGCCACAACAAATGGTCCAAAGTGAAAGACATCAAGATCCCGAAAGATGCAGCTCGAGCGCGGATGATCGCCAAATACGCGATGTTGATCAGGGTGGCAGTGAGAGGTGGAACAATAATAATAATAATAATAATAATAATAATAATAATAATAAATACAATCAAGTATGAGACAATGTCTATTGTAAAAAGCGCTATACAAATAAAATTGAATTGAATATTCAAAATTCAGTGATTGTAGAAATGCAAGTTAAAACAAAAAAAGTATATAGAAGTTATAGAAATATAATTTAGATATAGAAGGAAATTAAATATGTATGTAATGTCACATTATTTATATACAGCAAGATTATTTAAAGACAGCAAGACTTGGCCAAAATGCTGTCCTAAATAATCCATCTGGTGTACTTTGTTTTGTTTGTTTGTGAGTAAGAAATGTAGGAAATTTGATCCTATAGTCTGTAAACTGAACATGGAAACATAGAAGCCAGGAAATGGATTGTGATACTTAATAAATGTGTGTGTGTGTGTGTGTAGAGGGAGGACCAAACCCAGAGTATAATGTCACTTTGGCTCAGCTTCTAGAGCAGTGCAGAAATAAAAATCTACCCAAAACTACCATCGAGGCTGCTATTAAAGGAGCGGTAAGTGAAAAGAAAAAAGTTCTGGGGGAGTGACTCAGACATACTTCTGCTTAGAATATTATGTAAGGTATAAACCATGACAGGAGTGTGCTGTTATAGGCAAATAATTAACAACAGGGTGGTGTGATGAAGTTTTCCGATAACAGCGCGAGTTTTATTCCTCTAGTCCTGAAGATAAAACGACAAAACGTAAAAGTTCCAGCTTTACGCCTGACTGCTAGAAAGCAGACACCGGAGACTCCTTTTATCAACGTGAAATGAAAGAGCTGTTGCTATAGTAACGATAAGGCACTGTATTGGAACGAGTGCATGTGACTTGCAGTCAGAGCTGGTGTTAAAGAAAAATAAATCAACACCTTCGGACCAATCGGAGTCCAGAATTGAGACGGTGTAAAAGACTTTACATTTAACAAAGAGTTTAAACGTCTGTCTTTTTTTATTTCTATCTTGTAGGAAAAGTCGAAAGCTTGTACTCAATACACATACGAGGCACGGGGGCCTGGAGGTTCCACGCTGCTCATCGAGGTTCTGACGGACAACAGCACACGCTCACACCAGGCCATCAAGCACATCTTAACGAAAAACGGGTCAGTGTGAAGTCTCCTCGTGGCTACTCACACCCTGCTGAATACACCGGATAAATGTCTTTTTTTTTTTTTTTTTTTTTTTTTTTTTTTTTAAAGGGGAGTCTCCGCTTGTCCACAGGGGGGCGATGTGCGAAGGCGCCCGGCATCATTTCGACAGAAAAGGCGTCATCGTGGCGGCCCGAGACCAAGTTTCTACCGAAAAAGCTCTGGAGCTGGCGATAGAGGCGGGGGCTGAAGACGTGCACGAAGCCGAGGATGAGGAGGAGAAGCCGATTTTACAGGTTACACACTGATCTGAACCTCCAAACACAATAAACGCACTAATAATAATAATCCCGATACTCCTTTGGTGGCACTTACAGTTTTGAGTCTTTTTGGATCATTCTCTACAAGTTCACACTTGTATTTTGGGCAGTTTCTCGTATACTTCCTGGCAAATCTTCTCAAGCTCAGTATGATTGAATATCGAGCATCTGTGAACTGCCATCTTCAGCTCTGTCCACAGATGTTCTGTGGGGTTCTGTGTAAGTCTGGGCTTTGGCTCGGCAACTCCGGGACATTCGTAAACTTGTCCTGAAGCCACTTTCTTGGCTGTAATCTACCCAGTTTGAGGTCGTGTGCACTCTGGAGCAGGTTTTCTTCAAGGACCTTTCTGTATTTTGGTCGCATTTATCTTTCCTTCAGTTCTGACCAGTCTTGCCGTCCCTGCCACTGAGAAGCACCCCCAAAACAGCATGCTCCCACCACCATGCTCCATTATAGGGATGATATTGACCAGTTTATGAGTAGTACTTGATTTTTACCAGACGTTCAGCTCAAAAAACGTCAATTTTTGTCTCATCTGATTGAAGAACCTTTTTCCTCATGCCTTTCCTTGGCCATCCATCTAGACATTTTACCATAAAGTCTTGACTGATGGAGGAGGTCTGAGACGGTTGTCCATCTGGCAGGTTCTCCCATCTCTGCAGATGATGATCTCGTTTGAGTGACCATTGGGTTCTTGGTCACCTCCATGGTTACTGAGATTGGCCAGACAGCCAGATTTAGGAAAGAGTCCTGGTGGTTCCAAACGTCTTCCATGGGAGCATTAAAATGAAATGGTTTTATACCCTTGCCCAGGTCTACAGAGAGTTCCCTGGACTTCGTGAACCGTTTTTTTGGGGCTGATATCCACTGTGACTTGTGGGATCATATACACACCAATCATGTCCAGTCAGTTGAATTTGCAACAAGTGGACTATGGTCAAGTTGTAGATATAGATATAGACATCGCAAGGTAATCAAACAGTTTTATGTTTTATGACTTTCATTACAAATATGAAACCGCAAATAGCGCATCGATTTGTTTACTTCCCCAAAGACGTTTATTGTGGTTCAATATTTTCTACTTGAGTTATAAAAGAACGGTTATAACTGAATTACAAACACACACACAGTTGTGCCGAATATTATGACTTTATACAGTGAAAGGGGCTATAAAATAATATTTTCACCAATGTTAATAAATGTACAGTCATGTGAAAAAATTAGTACACCCCATGGAAATTGTTGGGCTTTGTTTGACATATTTGGACAAGCAAATATTTTATCCTCTTTGAAGTTGATATACTATGAAATGACACACAAAATTGACATTTTAAAAAATTTTCACAATTTAAAGGAACAAAAAACAGATCAGTCACATGGAAAAAGGAAGTACACCCCTACATTTATCACACCTTCAAATCCATAAAATTAGAATCAGGTGCTGAAGATGGTGCTGGGTGTCGGTGATTAGAACCTGCTTAGGGAGTGCAGATGGAACCGGTCTTATTTATACCTCTCTCATATCTAGTGTCTGGTGTTCCCTTTGCTATTGAGGTATGTGGTGTCATCATGCCAAGATCTAAAGAGTTCTGCAAGGCCTTCAGGAAAAAAAAAAAAAAAAAGATTGTGGATGCCTATGAGTCTGGCAAGGGATTTAAAAAGATTACCAAATTATATGAAATACATCATTCCACTGTAAGGAAAATAATCTACAAATGGCACAGATTTCAAACTACTGCCAATTTGTCTAGGACTGGCCGTCCGAGCAAATTCAGCCCAAGATCAGACCGTCTGATGCAAAAAGAAGTTTCCAAGAACCCCAGAATTTCATCACAGGATCTGCTAGTACGTCTTGCAACTGTTGGTGTCAAAGTGCATGCGCCTACAATCAGAATGAGATTGCACAAATTTGACCTGTGTGGGAGGCGTGCCAGGAAAAAGCCTTTGCAAGACTACAGTTTGCCGATGAGCATATAGGCAAAGACCAGGTCTTTTTGAATAATGTGCTCTGGACAGATGAATCAAAGGTAGAGTGGTTTGGTCACAGTAACAGCAGACATGTTTGCCACAAAGACCAAAGACAGCTTTTCAGGAGAAGCACCTCATACCAACTGTGAAGCACGGTGGTGGAAATGTTATGGTTTGGGGTTTCTTCGTTGCCTCAGAACTACTGGACAGCTTTCATTCATTGATTCAACTCTGAATTCTGCATCATATCAAAGAGTGCTTGAAAATCACGTGAGGCCGTCTGTCCGAAAGTTGAACCGAGAGTGGACCTTTCATCAGGATAATGAACATAAACACACGAGCATATCCACCAAGGGATGGCTCAAAAAGAAGAAATAGAGGGTTATGGTATGGCCTAGTCAAAGCCCCGATTTGAATCCCATTGAAATGTTGTGAGGGGATTTGAAATGGGCAGTACATGCAAGAAAACCCTTAAACATCTTGCAACTGAAAGAATATTGCATGGAAGAGTGGTCACAAATTCCAGCAAGACTGGTGGACAGTTATGCGAAACACCTACAAGAAGTTATTTCTGCTAAAGGGGGCAATACTAGCTTCTGATTTCGAGGGTGTACTTACTTTTTCCACAGAAGAATATCACATCTATTGATACTGCTGTTGAATAAATGATTGAAAATATAAATTTTCCTTGAGGTTTTGTTCAAATATATCAACTTCATTAATAGACACTTTCAGAGATGATCAAATGTTTGCTCGTCCAAATATGTCAAAAAAAGTCAACAATTTCCAAGGGGTGTACTTATTTTCATAGGATTTTGTAGGGTTAAAAAGCAGATCAAAAGACTCAAATTCACTCAGATTCAGACTTGACAATTAGGTGTGAAAGCTCCATAAGGGACCAATCATTTAATCCATACCATTTACGTAACATAAGTGCTAACAGCGCAGCAGGACGATTTAGTTTAAATCAAGGAATCAACGAAGCGGAAGCGTATCTGCTCTGTGAAATGTCCATTTGTTGTGAATTAGTCTTAAATTTGGAGAAATGTGTCTAAAAATCTCCCATAATCCCTTTCCGTTTCCTCCTCAGTTCATCTGTGACATGAACTCGATGAAAGCGGTGCGGACAGCGCTGGAAGCTCTCGGGGTTCACACACTGTCAGCGGGGATGGAGTACATCTCCAACACTCCTGCTGTTCTACCACAGGACCAGCTGGACGCCAGCACCACCCTAATCGAGGCTCTCAACGATTACCCAGACGTGGTCAGAGTGTGGGACAACATTCAGGCACTGGAGTAAGATGGGAACGAAGAGGACGCTGAATGTTTCACGAGATCCTTTCAAGTGAAGAACTGAAGCTTGAGGAGTGAGGGAAATCCTCAGTATCTTATATAAAATATGTGTATTTGTGCAAATTTGCAAAGTGTGTTCAAAATAAAGCTGTATTTATGGTTTAATTTCTTTAAAAATGCTGAAATGGTCACGCAAACGTGTTTGCAACAATATTTGCTGACATTTTTTTAAAGTCTTATAAATTCCTACCTGTCTCTAGTGAATCTATTTTAAAAATGCCAAATCTCTCGAGAGACACCTGATGTCTTCAGCTTTGACATTTACAGTCACACTGCTGATGGCGTTTCTTCATTCAGATCTCATGAAAGCAGGCCTGCTTAATGTGCCGTGAAATCTAAAGATCATCCCCTGCTCTAAATGCAGACCCGCATCTGAACACTCCGTCAATACCGTACCACGATAGCCGCACTGTAGCTGCAGTGGACATTGATTAGTCAGGTGCCAATACTATAGCTTTTCTGCTATCTTCTAATTTATTAGTCAGTTTAGGTCTTTCTTTATCGTCGTCGTCGTTTGTGATGTGTGAAACGATCGAGCCATCTGGCGGTTTGATTCGTTAATGAGCTTCCCACTGCTGTGGCGAGTGATCGATTAGTTCTCGGTTCGGAGAATGACTCTGTGTGAGGGACCACAGTGCTGACACTCAGTCGCAAGAAGACTACATGAGTCTAAAAAAGACGAAGGGCTCGTTAAAATCCAGAACACAAGACAAACGGAGGAAACGACCCGCTACTCCGGTAAGAGCAAAGACTTTTCATCCTGGTTCTCGCTTTGAATCGAACGGTGGGTGGAGCACGAGAGAATTTCTTGGTCGTTTGACCTTCCTTTAATAAACTTTCTTTAGATGGCGTTTATATTCACTTTTAAAATGCAGATTTAAATATTTTTTAAAGAAATAAAAGGTGGTTAAAAAATTTATTCATTAAAATAGACAATAATATAAATAAATAATGCACAATATATTGACAGAGAAAATAATATACAATATAAAAACATCAACTAAAATGTGTTTTTATATATATATATATGCATATATAATTATAGATACAGAATTCAGTGTTAATCCAGTGCATTTTTCTAGACAATGAATTACAGCGTCTACAAATTCATTTTGTAAATGTAAATAAACATCGTCCCAAATAGTGTCTTAAGATCCATGTAACGTTCGTTTTATTCACATCGATCACTGATTTAAAAAAAATATATAAAGCCTTACTTCTACTAGCACATTACTTTTACTTCTACTTTAATTTATAAATATTTTAACTATTG
>JANDJT010000032.1:25217710-25232261 GCA_024331685.1 Stegophilus panzeri | reverse complement strand
TCAAATTTACATAAAAATTCCAAAAGATTTCCAAATAGTAGAAAACATTAACATCAAATCAACTGCTTCCAGAATTTTTTATTACATTTTTTATATCATTCCAAAAAAATAATAATAATAATGGCGTATATTTCATGAACAGCATCTTTTGGAAAATATTTTTGCCTTCACTTCCTGCAGGCTAGATTGTTTTAATAAAACGTCTTAACCACTTTCTCCAAAAAGATTATTAGACAGCTGATGCCCATTGAACTGCTGCTACAAGAATACTAACCAGGAACAACAGACATGCCCCAATTCCCAGATCCTTCCACTACAGGATCGAATTTAGTGTCGCTACATATATTTTTTATGAGCTAGGGCCTTACTGACATGCTGGAAGTAGGCTAGAAGGCCTCACCAAAACATGGTGAAGCAGCTTTCAGCCACGACATTACCCACAGCTGGAAACAGTTCCTTCCCAGGACACCTCAGCTGTTCTCATACTTTGTTCACCAAACTGGTCCTAACTTCCTCTTACCATGTGACTACACAGGTTTGGTGTGCTGAGCTCTCCTGCTAACCCTGACCAGATGAAGTGCGGAGTTGCCAACCGCTTCCCACCTTTCTCCCTCAGCTTTAGCCGTCCCAGACGTTCAATCTCCAGGAGTTCGCCCCCAAACATCGAGCTTGTCACCATCCCTAAGGTGAAGGAACACACCCAGAACATCACCAAGAAGGTCACCCAAGTAGATCAATGAGATACGTGTGAGCTAGGGGTATTTGTATAGTGCCACTATTTGTGTCGGATTTGTATCCGTGATCTCTCCAAATATATCTGTATATGTATTCTAATTTAAACCCAAAGTGATAGTTGGGAATGGTTTGATTGGTCTGGATAGACAGGTGGTGTTGAGAATCCAGGAGAAGTCCTCTGTGATGTGCACAACAAGAACTTGGAGCTTTTGACTCTCCCCACAGCTGCATAAGTGATATGCAGTGGCGAGTGATCACCACAGGTCTTCCTGAAGTCAATAATCATCTCATGTTTTATCAAAATTGAGAGATGGTGTCTTGCAGGATCCCAGTCCTGATGCACACTTCTAGTCTCAACTCCATTAACCATAAGCTTTTTCTCTCTTTTAATTTGTGTCTGTTTAGAGCACATTATATGTTCGATCAAAATAATGTATTTTTTTTTTTGATTACATCCCTAATGTGGGTCCAAATGTTCATGTAAGTATGTTGCACTAGATGTTCATCAAGGAATCAATTGCTGCCTGTTTGGTTTGACAGAACGCATAGGGACAGGAGTGTGGTGAACATCCACTAGTGGAAAGATCGTTAGAACAGAGATTTCGCCACAGAGAGGGACTGCAATCAAATCAATCCCTAATGTCAGCTAAAGTCCACTCCCTTTGTTTTGTTTTTTCTCCCAGTGATGAAGCACAATGTGCAACCTCTGAAACTTGCATTTACACCTTCTGTGGGAGATCATTTTCATCCAGTCCCCACTACTATAACCACAATCTTTTGGATATAAATACCACCTCTTCTTGTCAAATTTGGAACCGTATATCCTTCCACATCCCTGGTCTCTTTCATTTGACCCTGCACTCTAATAGTCCAGTATGTGGTAATTTGTAGGTCAGGGCAATTTCATTCATCAGAGCAAACCCAGATGGAAAATGGAAAACAATAGAAAACACCAAGAAATCATTAAGAGGGGGATAATGATTCCTTGTAAATCCATATTGTTTAAAAGGGTAGTGTTTTCACTCATGCACAAACAGGAAGAAATGGGAGTGTGATGGTAAAGAACGGAAGAAAACCCTCTCAGCTGTGGATGGATGAACAGAAGCATAGACTCAGGTCTGAGTATGCGTGTGACCAGATTCTATTTGGCCCTTTAACATTCAGACAGTATTTTAGATATTTTCCTTCATATTTTCTGAACTCAACTTCTGAATTCAGGATCTGGCTCAGAATATCTGGCAACAAATTGACAGCTGCAAGACTTGGTCTGGTGTTACACAGCTAAGAAGCCTTTTTTTTTGTAGAAAGGCATTTTATGATTGACTTTGACAATGTCAATCACAAACCTCTCCTGTCTATTCTCAAGAGTCTTGGAATTAGTGATAGTGGTGTTTTGCTTCTTACCTGGAGGGATGATCATATCAAGTGACTTGGAGGGGATCCACATGTGCTTCATGTAGCCTCTCCACTGGTGTCCCACAAGGCTCAGTGCTGGGTCCTCTTCTGTTCTCCTTCAGTACTCATTCTCTCAGGGGGTCATGTTCTGACATGTTTTTCATGTTTTCTGACACCCAACTCATGCTCTCCTTTCCTCCTTCAGACACTCATGTTTCAGTACAGATCTCAGCATGGCTGGCAGACATTTTGTCATGGATGGCAGCTCATCAGCTGACACTAAATCCTAGCAAGACTAAGCCTGGAGATGCATGCAACCTTAGCATACAGTAGTTGGACCCTAAGGTGGACAACCAACTATCCTTCTCAGTTCACATTACTAACCTTACTCTGTCATGCAAGTTTATCCTTTACAGCAACAGGAGGATCTGGCGATTTCTATCCATGGAGGCCACTCAGGTGCTTGAGATTGGACTACTTCAACTTGCTCCTGGCAGGTCTGCCTGGTGTGCCATCTGACCCTTGTAACTGATCCAGAATGCTGCTGTACAGCTTTTTACTCTCCCCAAATTTTCCCATGTCACCCCATTACCGCGTTCCCTCCACTAGGTGCATGCAGCTGTCCGCATTAGATTTAAAACACTGATGCTCATGTGCAAAGCCAAAAATGGACCAGGCCCCAACTAGCTGAAGGCACTTATCACACCCCACCATGCACCACATTCCCTTGGAGCATCTGCATGGCCTGACTGACCTACCGTCCCACAAAGTAGAAAGATGACATGAATCAAGATTTCTCTGTTCTAGCACCCAGGTAGTAGAATGAACTTCCCATGGCTGGCTGAATAGTTCGCTGGCTGCTCTTCACCAAGCACTTGAATGAACATTTATTTTTAATTTATTTACAAACACTCCCTTAATGTGTGTGTTTTCCTTTCTTGCTGTAATATCTTCCTCCTAACAGGGATTTAGCTCAACGGTATTCTTAAACTCTGACCTATTAAACCAGCACGATGATATGTGTTTTGATTGAGACTACAAAGCATTTCTGTAAGTCAGTCTGGCTAAGGCATTTGCTAAATGTAAATGTGAAAGAGATTCTAACTAAATGCTAAATACAAAAAAAAAAAAAAAAAAAAAAACATGGCATGACAATCATTTTGGTGGGCTCAAGACAGCCAGTACACCAATGTATTTACCAAATTTCCATCTCTGGCATACCTGAATACACAAAAAAGCTACAGGTGTCTTTTATTCTTCTAGCCATCTTACAAATACAATTTTCACGATGTGACTTATTTTCCCATGATCTGCTTTTTAGTGCCTGTTGTACTGTAAATTTGTACTCATGCCAAGATAAAAGCTTTCTGTATATGCGTCTCTTCATACAGACGCTGCCTCTGGGCATCAATGTGTGCCCCGAGTATCAGCTCCAGACTCCAGACATCCATAAGTGGATCATGCTGCACTACAGTCCCTTTAAAGCAGTATGGGATTGGGTCATCCTGCTGCTAGTGCTCTACACTGCAATCTTCACCCCCTACTCAGCCGCGTTCCTGCTTAACGAGCTGGCACAGAATCAGCGACACGTCTGTGGTTACACCTGCAACCCGCTCAACATTGTGGATGCCATTGTGGATATTCTGTTCATGGTGGACATCGTGATCAGCTTTCGCACCACATACGTCAATCATAATGATGAGGTGGTAACACATCCTAAACTCATTGCCATCCATTACATTAAAGGCTGGTTTCTTATTGACATGGTGGCTGCCCTGCCTTTTGATCTGATCATCTTTAAATCCGGGTCAGATGAGGTGAGAAAATATCTAGAAACCTTCTTTGTAGTGGAAGGATATTGAACTTGGCTAACAGTGGCCTCAAATTTGGCCTGCCTACAAAGACTAAATAAAAAGCATTACAGTTTTTAAATATACATTAAAACTTCCCATTAGATGCCCTGTACTGATGAAATTTTCTAAGCTTTCAATTCAACGTTGGTTACTGAAAGATGAATGAGTGAAAAATAGTAGACTGTTTGAAAAATACTAACTGATAAAAATCCCTATCCTTCCCTTCTAACACTGCTTGCTATTGTTTAACTTCAGACGACAACCATTCTGATTGGTCTCCTGAAGACCGCAAGACTGCTCCGATTGGTTCGCGTGGCCAGGAAGTTAGATCGGTACTCAGAGTATGGAGCTGCAGTCCTATTCTTGCTCATGTGTACATTTGTGCTCATCGCTCATTGGCTGGCATGTATCTGGTATGCCATTGGCCATGTGGAGAGGCCCTACATGAAAACAGGCTGGTTGGATAACCTGGCTGATCAACTGGGGAAGTATTATAACGACAGTGACACCACCTCAGGACCTTCCATAAAGGATATGTATGTCACTGCACTGTACTTCACCTTCAGCAGCCTGACCAGTGTGGGTTTTGGGAATGTCTCACCCAACACCAACTCTGAAAAGATCTTCTCCATCTGTGTCATGCTTATTGGCTGTAAGTCATTCCACATACATTCAACTCTTAACCACTCCTCTTATGTTACCAGTTCCAACTGTCATCCTAAAGGTCCAAATTTAAAGGGACTCTGCCTTGAGGATGCAAGGGATGTACCTTTGAGGGCACCAACCAAGTGACAAGAGTTTGTACCTTGAAAGCTACAGCCTTGTCTCCTAGATTGCTTAGATTGTTGAACAAATTCTGAGGCTTTTCTTATATTATCAGTTTCCAAAAGGTACAGAAAAAGTAGATGTACCCCCTAAGGTAGTGTACTCTTAAAGGCACACTCTATTCTGTATCCTTTATCTGAGTATATAAGGAATGTACCATGGAAGGTACCATCTTGGTGACAAGAGTTTATACCTAGAAAACTATAGTCTAGTACTCTAGTTTCCTGAAATTATGTCAAGTCTTATGCTTTTAATACATTATCAGAAAAGGTATCTGTACCCTCTATGGTAAAACTTTGGTCCTTGAGGTCCAAATTTAAAAGGTATACTACATGCGAGGATACAAGGGATGTACCCTTGAGGGTACCATCCTAGTGGCAAGTCTTTGGACCTTGAATGCTACAATCTAGTTTGAGATCTGTAAAATAAACAAGTGGTTAAAAATGTATCATTTCAGTGCACATATGGTGAAAACATCTTAACTTGACATAATGGTGAAGTGGGTTCCATGAATTATGATTATATGGTAAGGTTATAAAGTATTTCAGTCCCTTGCTACAATTCTTTCTAAGCTAATTTCAAAGTCAAAGTCTTTATATGAATAAAAGCTCCTTGTAAATTGAAGTTTCAACTGCATGTTAACCTTTACTTGAAGAAGCAAGATTACTTTTATGTTGTTCTCCAATCTTCCAGCCCTGATGTATGCCAGCATATTTGGGAATGTCTCAGCAATCATACAGCGTCTTTATTCTGGAACCACGCGCTACCACACGCAGTTGCTGAGGGTCAAAGAGTTCATCCGTTTCCACCAAATACCACCAGGGCTGAGGCAGAGGTTGGAGGAGTATTTCCAGCATGCTTGGTCCTACACCAACGGCATTGATATGAATGCAGTAAGGGACATGTGCACCTCAACACCATGTAGTCAAACAATCTGTGACCCTAGACAAGCAATATAATTGAATGACAACATAATTATGATGGATATGATGTGTTGCTTGCTATTTTTGGATAAAACTTCTTTCGATCTTGACCTTCTTTTAGGTTTTGAAAGGATTTCCTGAATGCTTACAGGCTGATATCTGCCTGCACTTGAACCGCAACCTGCTACAGAACTGCAAGGCCTTCAAAGGGGCCAGTAAAGCCTGCCTGAGAGCCCTGGCTGTGCGCTTAAAAACCACCCACTCTCCACCAGGGGACACTCTCTACCATCACGGCGATATTCTCCATACACTTTACTTCATCTCTCATGGCTCAATTCAGGTGTCCTGCAATGAAGTTGTGCTTGCTATACTAGGTGAGCACAGTGATCCATGGAGCATAATCTGTTTGAACCCTCTTTATTTACTTAAAAGTGGAGAAAAGTGTGGAGATCAGTATATATTCACCATAGTACATAATACCGTTGTTTATTATTATTTGACAGTTCCAAATGATTTCTTCCATATGCACTTCTGTGCAGGCAAGAACAATATCTTTGGCGAGCCCATTAACTTGTACACAGAACCTGGACACTGCAATGCTGATGTGAGGACACTCACCTATTCTGATCTCCATCGAATCCAGAGAGATGATCTCTTGGAGGTCCTAGACATGTACCCAGCCTTTGCTGAAAGCTTCTGGAGAAATCTGGAGATCACCTTCAACCTCAGAGAAGTACACATACACCATTACTCTTTATGGAACAAAGCTTTGGTTCAAAGTCCACATAAATCTCGTCTGTAATCAGGTAGATGAGGTCCTTCACACCCTACACAGTGAAGATAATGGCTGCCACTACCATATTAATCACTCAAGACGTCACAAAAACTCACTGGAGAGACGCAACAGACCAGGTAAGCAGACAACCACATTGAGCAAAGGATACCAAGTTTAACATTTAAATTAAGTTAAAACGCCCACTTTTTATACATCCTGGACAGATGGAATGAATCAAGATGATTCCTATTCAGTTCAAACATGTACTGGCCCAGGTCATCCCTGCTTTGCTGGCCCTCACACTCACTGGGATGAACTGTGTAGCTGTGTCTCCTCCAGAACTCAGTCTAGTGAGAACATCAACAAACCACCTCTTTCCCACAGCCAAGTATACACCCCTGAAGGAGACCCCCAGGATTACCCTCCATCTGCCCTACGGGTGATTCCACCCAAGAGCAAATCTGGGATGGGCATAGAGCCTGGCATGGACAGAGGTAGTTACTCCAATCTATGGGGTAGTTGACCTTGCTGTAATATACCTGGAACAAATAATCATCTAAATTGTTGTGTTCAATTTTTTTTCATCCTTGACTGGAATAACTGCGTTGAGTAAATAAGAGCACAGAACAGTTCATAGAAGGCTCAAAAACATTAAATAATTTCTGGATCTGTCAAATTCCTGTCTATCCTACTGTAGGAGCTCATCCTTCTGGATTGTACCATTACTGGCCAGATCGTTGGTCCACTCAATATGCAGGCCGCTCTTATAGATCCTCTTCCGTCCAAGCCTCATATCATCCACCTCCATTTGCAGAAGACTGTCCCAGTGAGCTTGAGTCCAGACTCGAGTTACTGCAAAGTCAGCTTAACAGGTAGGTCATTTAAAATGTTTATTCCTGGCCCATTTATTTGCAAGCCCTGAGGTGTAGTTAATAGTATGCAAAAATACAGTATAGTGCATTCCATGTGTAATCAAAAGATTGCAAATGTTTTGGTTTTGACTCTGTACTACACTATTTTAGGTCCAGTGTTTGACATAGAAAATCAAGAACATTTCACTGTTTGCCCCTGAAAATGATAGACAGTCCCCTCCTAAAGTATTGGAATGGCAAGGACAATTGTTTTGTTCAAAATGAGAAATATTGGAACATGTGTTTTTGTTTTTTTTTCTTTTATTGCCCAGGTATGCTCTGTTAGATTGATTGTTTAAACAGGTAATAGCTCTGAATGTCTACTTTTGGTTTGAGCCCTGGGTTTCACCTGTGAAGACGTTTGTTTTTCAAAAGGATAAACCAACATGGAGAGCAGAGAGCTGTCTATGGGAAAAAAGCAAGTCATTCTGAAGCTGGGAAAAGAGGGAAAATCTATCGGAGCTATTGCGCAAGCATTGGGCATAGTCAGTACAACAATTTTGAATGTCCTGAAATAGAAAAAACCTCTGGTATACTAACAATCAGACATCAAACAGGTATGCCAAGGAAAACAACAGTAGTTGATGACAAACCTTGTGAGATCTGTGAAGAAAAACCCCAAAACAGCGTTCAGTGACATCCCCAACAACCTCCACAGGGCAGGGGTGAAGGTATCACAATCCACCGTTCGAAGAAGACTTCAAGAGCAAAAATATAGAGGCCATACCACAAGATGCCATCCACTCATCAGTACTAAGAAGCAGAAGGCCAGATTGGAATTTGCAAAGAAATACAGAGATGATCCAGAAAGTTCTGGAACCAAGATTAAACTCTACTCTAAATGTGGAGAAAGAAAGGATCTGCTCATCATCCAAAACATAGAGGCTCATCAGTCAAGCACAGTGAAGGTAGTATCATGGCTTGGGCTTGCATGGTTGCTTCTAGAATGGGCTCACTCTCATGATAATAGCAGCAGAATGAATTCAGAAGCCAGATTACAGAGAAATGCATCCAGTCTAATTGAGAGGAACTTCATCATGCAGCAAGACAATGATCCAAAACACACTGACAACTCAACACAGAACCTCATCAGGTGGAAAAAATGAATGAATGAAAAAATGAATGAAAATGAATGAATGAAAAAAGTCAATCACCAGACCTTAACCCCATTTGAGCAGCATTTCACCTCCTGAAGAGGAGACTGAAGGGAGAACCCTAAGTTGTTTACAACATCCAGATGTACATATTAGGAAATGAAGTCTGAAATTCTGATCTATAATCTCATATTAAATTTTTGATCTCAAACTGAAATGTCTTCAGTGTACAGCATAAACAAAAGTATTGGCTTTGCCATTCCAATGCTTTTAGAGGGGACTGTAAATATTTGGAATGTTGACGCACCATTCACTGACTTGGTTAGGTCTGACCAGTAGTCGTTCAGAATTCATCCTGTTGCCGCTGCTTTTGGCGTTGCATCATTGATAAAGATAAGTGATGTAGTATCCCTTGTAGCAACCTCTTCCCATGCTTCACAAATAATACTGGACAGTTGTGAAAATTTGAATTGCAAACAAATCATATTTCTACTCCATGCTTTTTGAATGTCATGGTTTAAGTTTTTATCTCATTTGTTCCTGACAGCTTGATCCAGATCTGAGGTGGGGGAAGGTGGGGGGTTGGGGGGTTTCCCCTATACCTTCTCCTTGAGTTCTTGAGGGTTATAAGACATGAATTTTCTTAGGGCTATGCCGGTGCAATCTTCTCAGTATGGTTATCTTACCCAACTATAGTCCTGGGGACCCACTTTTCTGCACAGTGTCAATGGTTCCTTGATTCGGGGCTCCTGAGTGACTATAGGTGTTCACCGTATAGTTGCGATGGTATAGCCAGCCATGGCTGGGAGCCAAGGGAGCAAAATTGGCTGTGCTCTCTGGGTGGGAGGGATGGCATACTCTCTCCCCTGGGTCAATCACGGCAACATACAATCGTGGGCATCTGTGAGCTCATGTATGCAGAAGAGAACAGAGTGCTTTCTTCTCAGCAGCATTTCAAAAAGGTGCAGTCTTTGAACCCTTTGGGAAGTTGGGAAGAATTGTATGGGGCAGTGAGTCCATTGGACTAACCCAAACTAGTGATCAACAGCCTCTGATATGTTCTCACTGTTAAGACCACCTTGAGCCTACCTTGGTAGAAAAAAGTTTGCCTAAAGGCATCAATTTCACATTTCATCTTCTAGACTGGAGACACGAATGACTGCAGACATTAACGTGATTCTTCAGCTCCTCCAGAGACAGATTACCCCTGTACCCCCAGCATACAGCTCTGTATCACCTGGTAGCCAGTGCCCAGACCCCTCAATCCTGTATGGAACTAGCACGCCAGTACTCTACAACCTGTATCCCATTCAAATGGAGAGCAGCGCTACCATGATCCAGGTGAAGAAAAGTTCACAAGTTTTTGTAATGACCAAGTGAAATTGTCTCTCATTGTCTACAGTCCATTCTGAAGGGATCATGACTATGCCCTACTCATTTCAAAGACTCCACTGTCTACAATGAGAACCGTGAAGGGTCTCCGCCTCTTTAGGGATCAAACATATTCATTCATCTAGCCTTTTGAACTTCATTGAAAGAACAAGCATAACAAGAACAAGTATTGCAGTTTAGTAACTAACCACACTATGCCCACGCTATCACCAGTTTCATTTAGGAACGGCTCTTCGCGTGGTCGGATCTCGTCAATTTTCAACCAAATATGTGATATTACCTGAGATAGCAATTAAACATGAAACCTACTGTAGAGAGCTCAGTTTGTTTAAGACATCTATATGTCAATATCAGGAAATGAAAGCTGAAATTCTGATCTATCATCTACATATTCATCTTTTGAGCTCAAGCCCAAACGTGTAGCAAAAACAAAAGAATTGGCTTTCCTGTTCCAACACTTTCGATAGGGGCTCAATATCAAGTGCAAAAGCTAGAATAATGTTGTATTACATAAAATCCAGAGTAGCATGGGACAAAAAAAAAAAAAAAAGACAAAGTACAAAGATAAGGTTCGACTATACAAAAGTGTGTATCAGCTGTTAACTAAGTATGACGTGATGTCATTGTCTCTGGCCGATGACGTCAGTCCCACTTGCTGGTTCCTGAACATGTAGGAGAGATAGAAGACGCAGAAAATCAAAATAAGTCCAGGGAAGTAACACAGCACACAGAATCTCAGGAGCAAGTGTGCCCCTACTGGGCCATCCAAATGACAAGTCTTCAGTTTCAAAGCAGTCTTCATCACTTCAGAATGGACCCTAACCATTACCCTTATTTTCAGAAATACACAGTTCAGAGCTGATATGATTCCAAATAACTTTTCATAAGGCACTGGACATAAGGTACAGTTTTTGCTATTTGGAATTTAACATGTAACTTGTATCTCATCAGAGCGCGACCAGACCCGTTTCAGCATTCACGACAAAGTCTTTAGATTCCCAGCTCAGCAGCATCCATTTGATGACGACAGCCAAGAATGAAGAAAGTAAGAGACAGATTAGCTCAAAGACATCGCCCGCTGGGACCCCCATCCTCCAGGCAGCACCCAACGTGATGGATACAACACAGCTTCACGCTGCTCTAAGGTTCTCCTCGCTACCGGGTAATTTAGATTCCTCGTTAGCCTTGGCTGAAATCCATAAACATGTATCCGACCCCGCCTTAACCTTGAACCAGCGACTGCAAAGCTGAGCTTGCACAAGAATTCTGGGTTTCAATAAAACAGAGGCATGTGTTCAGGATTTTGCTTGCATTGCTGGAGAAAAACAAAACAAATTACTGAGAGTTTCATCAGAATGTACAAAGACAAGCTAAAGAAGAGTATACAATGACCAGGGGCAATCCCATCAACAATCACAACCATTATGCATTATAGAATTTTGCAATGTATCCGAGTGTGCATCTGTGCAGAAAGTGCAACGTTTCCCACCACTTCCATCGTCTTCTCAGGTAACCAGCTAACCGCATGGGAAGAACGTGAGATCAGTCTAGGATTGGAACAAAGCGTTGAATTTACAAGGATTTCTGAGCATGCGAAACTGAAGCGCCGAGAATAAAACCCCAGTATATGTCCGAATCAAAGAAGACAACTCGGCTAACTCGGTCCCTCCAGGATTTTGCGATCGCAGAAAAGAATGCAAAATCAAGCAAACTTGATGACGCGATATTCGAAGGAGCTTGCGACGTTTCGAAATTACCGCAGGTTTGAGGCCAAGACGTCACAGTGTGACGCGCGTCAAACTTGAGTACAGCTAAAAAGGTCTCGTTTCGCTGCGAAAGGCCATGCAAAACAATATTGTGCGATTGCAATTTCGCCAATCCAAGTAGTTGCACAAAGGACTCGCAAGTTATATCGCAAATTTCGAAGAAAAAAAAAATTAAGCATTTTCGGCTGCAACGATCAAAAAATAAATAAATCTCTGCGAAATCCTGTACGGATTGATCACTAAATAGCTAACTAGCTAGATAGTTTAGTAATGTAGCGTGGTGTATTACGTGTTCTTTCTTGTTTGCTCTTCTTGTTATTGTTTTCCCTTTCTTTTCTTAATTTTACTACATTAACTAAATTACATGGCTAGATAGTTTTGAAATATTGTCTGTTGTTATTGGTCAAATGTTTTTCTTGTTTTGAATTGCGTCTTTTTTTAATAGCTTCATTCTTCTTTTCATTTATCTTCTTTCTTTCCTTTGTTTGCTTTCCTTTCCATATTTCATTCATGTCCTTAATCTTTCTTCCTTTCGCCTTAAATTTATTACCACTGTATCCCCCCCCCGCACATTCTTTCATTCCTTTTTCATATCCTTACTCCATGCCTGATCGGCATGCTTTATTAATATAAAGAAAATATTGTGTGAAAATATAACGTGAAGAAAATGCATACAGGTTATGCGTAATATACAAATATATTTTCTTTTTTTTCACCCAGTGGAAACAAGTGGATACATCTTGATTAGCTTTTACAAAAAAAAAAAAAAAAAAAAAAAAAAAATCACAATGTACGTTTGTTTGTATTTTTTTCTTAATAACTATAAAATAAAACACACCACGGTCCGAATGGATAATCCGTAATACGTTAAAGACACAACTTATTCACAAAAGTTGGCAGTTTTCAGACATCAGAGTGCAACAACTCTAAAAATACAGTAAAATACACTATGTACCATAAAAATTAAGATACAAAAAAAAAAATCCTCAAAACATACAAACGTATAAAAAGATACTTTTGTTAAAATCACAAACGATACATTAATTCATTTTTACAACTCCTTCAATGTACTCTGTATCGATTTCTTTTTTCCCCCTCTTTAGTGTTGCAAAGTTTTGCTTTGTTCCTTCTACATATGTTCTATAGCTTAAAATTATATATTTTTTAAACTACAAAAGACGTGGCTCGTGTTCTCGTCAGGATCTTCACCGTAGCCTCTCCTTCTGTATTATAAAGACGTGTTAACATGAGCAGATTCGGACTGAAGCCTGAGCTGAATCGTACGTCCTGGAGAACGTTTTGGAAATTGTTGTGTATGTGTAAGAAAAATTCAAGCTAAAACAGTGTTTAGCACTGCTGGGTTGGCAGACGTCTGCCCCCACCAAACCTCACCCCAACCTACCCCAGCCCACCCCACCAATCCAGTCTGGAACACAAGCCGTTCTTTGTTTTGTCTGGAACTTAACATGCACTACTGGCTCTTTTTCCAGAAATCTACAGCTACAGCTCTTCACGCTGCCACCATAGAGTCACACGTTGAAACGTTTGTTGTTTTTGTTTTTTTTTTGCTGTCCACCCAAAACAAAATAAAATTATTTGTAAAGATTTAACCAAACAATGTTCTTTGTTAGGTCTTTATAGGCGATATGACTACAATATTGGTGTCATGTTGAATGATATTTCGGGGGGGGGGGAGAGAAAAAAAAAAAAAAGAAAAAAAAAAAAAGTGTATTTTAACATCATGGGCATTTTTCTGATTTGGAATCTTTTTCTTTCTTTTTTTTTCTTCCCTCTCCATGTTTGTTTTTTTTTGTAGCTATTAAATAAACTTATCACCAAACTTATTTTGTTTGAAACTTTTTTTATCTACGTTGCAAAACGAACGAAGCGATGTAAGACGAGGAGGATCGGGATGCGAAATGACGAATGCACGGGTGTTTGGAATTTAGGTCGTGAAAGCAGAAATATAAAGCGAGAGAACATTTAAAAAGGTAAGGGCTATTAATATTATTGGATTCTCGTATTTCGATATCTAAACGAAATATGGTGTGCGCGTGCGTGTTTGATAAGTGATGTACGCTGCCAGTCAAATGTTTTTATCTAACTCCCGATCGATATTTATTTCTACGAAGTTTAATCCTCTCAAATTGAACATTTCCAAAAGAAACTGGTATAGAAGTGAACCGAGAAGGGTTTATTTTTTATTGGTGGGAAAAAAATAAATAACATAAAATCTAGTCCTTGCAAAGATTTAGGGATTTTACGAAGAATTTCAGAAATATTTCATTGGCAATAGTGGATAAAACTGTAATAAAATGAAAAGAAAAGGATACTTTTGACTGGCCCCGTGTATTTATTTTTACTCTATAACTAGTTATTTATCTAGTTTGGGTCTAGAAGTCAAGCTTTTGTTAATGGACACAAAAATATATTTTTAATTTTGTTGTATTTACAACAACTATCTGTAATTTTGAATGCCATTTCAGGTCATGTAAGAAATTAAAGGCATAACTGAAGAGATATTAAGCAAGTGATTTACAACAATACCACCAATTAAGCAGTTAGAACTTAATATAAATTCACCAATGTGGGTTTTTTCCCCCCAAAATATTTCCTATAAGCGCAACTGACAATGGTGCTGAAAGCTGGAAAGCTGGATTCGGGAACGTGATTCTGACGTGGTCAGAAATTCAAAGAAATTATCATTTTTACATATTTTTTAAAAACCCACAGATTCGTCAAATTTGAGCTTCAAAATAATTCTACAAAACCTTTTGTCCTAAAACATTGATTGTGCTGGGAGTGTAGTACCACGATTTGGAAATAATTTCATAAAAAGACACAATTATTGGATTCATACCACATACTGAAACTAATATATA
>JANDJT010000032.1:25204758-25217662 GCA_024331685.1 Stegophilus panzeri | reverse complement strand
TATATATATAACACATAACAAGCACAATAAGAACTTTCCACTCGAGTGTATGTTGTATACATTGTGAAAATTGTGAACTAATCATATCTTAGTCGTATGTCTTCATAATGGTGGTGGTTCCAGCAAGGCTAAGTCGACCCGTCCCCTCTTGTCCTCCTCCATCGCTCTCAGAGTCTCATGTTAAACGTATAGCTACTGTATAAAAAAAGCTGCTCGGGCCGGATGTCCGAGTTTAGCCTGGAAACAACACCGGGTTTGAGCTGCCGTGTTTGGAAGACCGAAAAACAAAAAACAAAAGCAGTGGGATGTGAAATGGGGCGAGAGAAAACAAAAAACGAATAACCAAGCAGTCAAAGTAGTGATTTCTAGTTCCAGTGTCATTTGGTTTGTACATTCTCACGTGCTTCATTAGCGTCCTCATAAAAAAATTAAAATATATATATATTTTTTAAAAACGTCCCTGTTGGCTCGTACCATTTACGGTTTAAAGATAAATCACATCCGTTAGCTCGTACCGTGTTCGGTTTACCCTTCGTGCATTGATTCGTTTGTCGAAGTTCAGTGAATTCACTGTCCCAATTACGTCTTTCAGTGATGGGTAAACCGCCACAAAAAAAAAAATTAAAACGTCCAGGCTGTCCACACGCCGGATGCTACATTGGATTTTGAAAGGAAATTCCATGTTTTCGATGGAATTTGAGTTTCCTGTAGTCACATACACACACACACTCATCCATCCATGACATTCACCGTTTCAGATGTACTAGGGCTGTCGGAACAAATGTTTTTAAAAAAATAATAATAATAATTTTACCTTCAGGTTTTTGTTTTTTGTTTTTTGTTTTTACACATTAACTTTCTATTTAAATGTAAAAACAAGCAAACGAAATCATACATTCTTTTTCCGAGTGGCGTCGTCGTTCTGTTTCCAGAACTTTTCTGTGGCTGGATCTCGTTTGACCGGGCATACAGGGCACTACGTCGTGTCTGCAACACCGTCCTGTAGCTTATGACGTCTCCTTGTGATGTTTGATTTTAAAAAAATTATAAATAAATAAAAATGCGACAGAGATTTCACCTGTGGGGGTTTTACTCGGACTGCATTCCTTAATGTTCGTAAATCGTTCAAATCAAGATGCAACTTTTAAAGCGATCCGACAGCCCTAAAACATACAGTACAATAGTGCTTGACTCATGCGTTCATTGACTCACTTACTCACTGACTCACTCACACTCACTCATTCAAATCCCCCCCCCACCCCCCAAAAAACCACAATCTGCCCCTTCTCAGGTGCACTATCTTTGCCCGCTCCAGGTTTCAGCCAATCCCAGGTACTCCGGGTTTTCCGCTGTAGGAGTCACATAGCCGTTCACCTGCCTGGGAGGTGATGCTAGAGATGTGGCTCCACCCGCTGAAGCCCCACCCGGCGGCACGTTAGCCACAAGATCCAAGTAATACGGATTGTCAAAAGCAGGAGACGTGGGCACTAGGTACTCGGGGTTCTCCACACTGCGCCCAGCACTGAGGCCGTTGTGTAACCGCCTTTCGGTGGATTTCCGCGGCAGCGTACTCGCCCGATCTGATTGAACCGCCTGGTTTACATACTCTGAAAAGAAATTAAAAAAAAGATTCATACATTATTGTAATGCAGAAAGATCCTATTGCGTATAAAAGTGTAGATTTTTCACATAGTGATAGCGTAGTATCGTGACTCACCTGGTTGCGTGTGTGTTCTGCGTGGCAGCGAGTGCGATGGGTAACTTATCGGCCCGTCCACTTCCAAGTCTCCGTCCATGCACCCGGGGAAAGTGGGGTCTTTACTGTAGCGGCCAGGACTGGACGGAGGCTCGTCCCTGCCCCCGTCCAGAAACACGGAGTCGGACTGGCCGCCAGCGGAGCAATGGGACTGGCTTCGGGCCAGTGAGCGGTACTGAGAGCCTCCCCAGTTTCCGTTGGCCGTAGCTCCGACAGGAAGTGTCGGGTATAGATTCCGCCCCAACGTGCTGACCGACGAGTGCATGCTCCGCCCGCTCGGCACAACGTCCGTCTCCAGGACCAGATCCGTGCTCTGATTGGTTGAGAACGTATATTAAAAAGACAGGAACGTGATATGCTTGATTGACGAGTGTATTTTCTACGCGTTTCTAGTGGAAACGAGAGAGAGAGAGAGAACGAGAGAACGAGAGAACGAGAGAGAGGGAGAGAGAAACAGATCTGACCCTGTGTGAGTGATGCCTTGTCAGTCCATTCGCCTGGTTCTCAAAGAATCCGGGTTGGGGCACCAAATACTCCTCTGCGTCCAGGAGTTCCTTCACGTTCCCGCCTTCTTCTTCCAGCAACGTGCGGTAAAACTGACTGTCCACCAGACTCGACAGACTCATCTGCTCGTCGTTCTGAAAAAATAAATAAATAAATAAATAAATAAATAAATAAATAATAATCATCATCATCATTTTAAATACTCGATTTGTGCCGGGATTTAAGGTGTGGTCTTGTGTAGTCGAATTACGGATGGCGTAACAAAAAGAAGATGGCGCAGGTGGAGCTTTTTGTTCTTTGGGGGGGGGGCGGTTTAAAAAAAAAGTGAATGACTTTACGAATATGTATTACGTGTACGCACCGGAATGACGACGTAGCGTGGAGGATCTCGTGCCATGCTGCTGAAGTTATTCACCAGCGCCTTGAATCTGGGTCGACACTCGGGATCGATCATCCAGCCTGTCAGTCAGAGTAGAACATCAGTACCTTGTTCCAACAGTCCGAGATGTTTACCTGATACTTGGACGAACTCTCTCGCCGTACGTCTATGCACGACTATAGAAAACGGCTTCAAAAGCAGAGTTTCTGCTGTGTAAATCGCTTTTTTAAAATTTTTTTAAAAATACGCGAGTCTTACTCACATTTGACCATGATCATGTAGACATCGACGGTGCAGATGAGAGGCTGGGGAAGACGCTCTCCTCGCTCCAGCAGCTCGGGAATATCCCGTGCCGGGATGAGATCGTACGGCTTCATGCCGAAGGTCATCAACTCCCACACGGTCACTCCTGAGGGCAATTATATAAATGTTTTAGTGTACGTGTAACCGTGTTATGTTTCATCGATTACGGCGACATCTGTTTTTGTTTTTTTTACCGACCGTAACTCCACACGTCACTCTGGTGAGTGAACTTCCTGTGAAGAATCGACTCCAAAGCCATCCACTTGATGGGCACCTGCAGGACATGAGGTCACGGTTAGTTAAAATCACCACAAATCAGTCAGTTTAACAAAAAAATCACCACGCACACACACACACACACACACACACACACACACACACACACACACACCTTTCCGCCGTCGGCATGGTACTCGGTCTCGTCTATGTCCAGGAGGCGAGCCAGGCCGAAATCGGTGATCTTCACATGGTTGGGGTTCCTCACCAGAACGTTCCGGGCTGCCAGATCTCTGTGGACCAGTCGGACGTCCTCCAGGTAACTCATTCCCTGCAGATGCACACACACACACACACACACACACACACACACACTTGTCTGTTGATAGTCCTGGTTTAATTCAATACCAATATCTTATATATTGATCCTATAGTGACCAACACTGCACTGGTGGCTTATACTCTCTCGAATCTCACATCACTGCTCTCGAATTCCGGAATATGATTGGTCAGAAGATGATGTTTTTCTATAACAGTAATATCCGAGCAGATTCGGAGCGTCTGGATACTCGAGCGACTCACCTTAGCGATCTGCACGCACCAGTTGAGGAGGTACTGAGACCCAATGCGGTCCTTGTTCTCTCGGACGTAATCGAGCAGGCAGCCGTACGGCATGAGCTGAGTGACCAGCTGCACCGTGGAGGTCAGACAGATTCCCAACAAGCGGCACACATACGGACTGACCACACCCGCCATCACGTACGCTTCCTGCGCGAAAAAAACAACCACGGGTTGGTATTACCATTCTACTAAGCTCGAGTGTAACCCAAGTCACCGGGTCAAACGTTTTGGACATTTAAAAGCGACAAGAACAGAGCAAGGGGACATCCTTGGACACGTAACCAATAGCAACAATCAGATAACGAGTAGCTACTAACGTAACGGGAAAAAAAAACATGTTTGTAGTTAACCTTGGTTCGAGGTATGACTTGTCATGCGAACTAACTCACGTCCAGAATTTCCTTGTTGGCTTTAGGGGAAGTGTTCTCACGCAACACTTTAATGGCCACCGGAATCTTCATGGTTTCTTCATCAGGAGTCCAGATACCCTGCAGGCACAGACAGATCAGTTTTAGTTCGAAAAGCTCGTGTACAATACAATACGGCTAGTAATCCGCGATTAAACAGCTGACGCACTTCAACCTTTACTAACAAGTTCTCGAACGGAATATCGACACTACCAACCGATATTTAAACAATCATCCGCAGATCCAAAAAGACACTGGCTTCAAAAGGCGGCCATTTTGAATCGGAGACCCCTGCAATTACAAATGCTGTCTCCATACTTAATTCACCTGAACGTGCACACGGGTGTAGCAATTCTATTTGTTTGATCATGTGTATAACTCCTGCTATTAGCAATCTATTCGGTTCAAACTTAGTTAGCACTGTGATTCGTACCTTGTAGACAGTGCCGAACGCTCCGGATCCGAGAACTCGCAACTTCTTGAGCTCCGTTTCCTTCAGGATGCGCATCTGAGCCTGATTGGGTTGTACTCCGCTCGGCGTCAGTGGCTCCACTAGCTGCAGGTGAAAAAAAATATATTATTAAAGAATTCCACAAGCGGACATTTCTTGTTGCTGAAGGCTTGACGTTAACCGTTACGGTATTAATAAATCGACCTGGAATCTGGTGGAATCTGTCACGAGGAGTCGCACTCATACATTCCGCACACCTATCCTATCTCACCTCCCTGACGTCTCGTTATTCCTTATATGGTCTTTACTTCCTGTTCTTGTTAACTGCACGAACCCTTTGGCCATTACTCTTTAACTAACTTCCTCATTTCCTTGTGAAGCCTTGTTTACTTTCATAACACTTTTGCGTCTCAGACCTCGTGCTCCTGCAGTCGCCTCCTTATGGTCTCCTTCTTCTTCAGCTTCTTCTGCCGGCACAGATAGAAGATGAGCAGAGCCAGCAGGATGATGAAGAGAACGACACCGCCGATCGCCGCTATCGTCGTCCCAGGTCTGTCAACAACAACAACAACAACAACAACAACAGGACAGGTCATTTTACTCCCGGTGTACCAGGGCCTATTTTTTTATTAACTTCAAGAGAGAAAACAAGAGAGATTTAACGCTATATGTTTAAAACGTACCCAGTTTTCTGCTGAACGGGACATCCTCGGTCATCCATCGTACAGCTGGCGAAAAAACAAACATGCAATCAGTGCTAAAAATAAACAAACACACAATAGTTTTTGTAGAAGTAGTAAAAAACCCTGAACTAAAAAAAAAACAGCCTCCTGTGCTAAATCAATCGCAGGTTCTAGCGGTCCCGGCAAGCGTTCCTTACGAGACGGTGCAGTTGGTGGCGCAGGGCACACAGTGTCCGCTCTCGTTGGCGTATTTCCACATGGTGTGTTGCTCCTCCTTCACGCCACTCGGGCAGCGCTCCACGCACGTGTCGCCGTCCTGAAAGTGCACGCACTCCACACACTTGTTC
Organism: Stegophilus panzeri; assembly: GCA_024331685.1. NCBI lineage: Eukaryota > Metazoa > Chordata > Actinopteri > Siluriformes > Trichomycteridae > Stegophilus > Stegophilus panzeri. The sequence goes on along the minus strand of JANDJT010000032.1, from coordinate 25,211,995 downwards.
GCTCCCTGCGATTTAAATGAATTTTTTTTTTTAAACAAAACAACGATAAACAATAAATGTGGATGTATGTGTCATTAAAGTGTCTTACGGGACCGGTGCAGGAGGCGGAGCCATTGATTAGCCGACACTCTGAGTGACAAGGAACACAAGAGGATCCGTCGATGAACTCTCTGATGGCACTACACACACACACACACACACACACACACACACACACACACATTAGGATGTTGTTCATCAGTTATCAAATACTAATTTTATATATATATATATATATATATTTAAACTCACCCGTGCTGGATGTTGCACTGCTCCACACACTCCATACCGCGCTGAAATGACTTACATGACACACACTGACTTGGCCCGGGACCCCAGCAGCTTCCGTTCGCACACAGCGAGTCACACACATGACCCTCGGCCACTGAATCACACACACACACACACACACACACACACACACGTTTGGCCAAATTTAAGAGAATTATGTGACTATTGTTATACTGAATATTCTGAAAAGGACACACCCACTTCAAATACTTCTTACTTGTTACTCTTTTTTTGATTTTTTAAACAAGCGGGTGTGAGAGTGTGCGCGCGAGAGCATGTTACCGCAGGTGTTGGGGTCGCGGTTGTTGTTGCTGATGAGGTTGAGCTCCTGACTTGGGTACAGCAGAGCGGCCCACGGCAGAGACGAGGTGTAACACAGCTTGGAGTTGTTGTGGACAAGCACGAGGCCGCCGCTGACGCGGCGCAAAGAACGCAGGCCAAGAGACTCGATGTGGAGAGACTGCACTCCCAGAGAAAACACACCCCTACGGCCGCAGAAAGCACGAGAAAAGAAACAATTTGGTTCGTTTACGTAACGACCCGGAATTATTTCCCCCCAGAAGTGTTTTTATTGATACTGTCTAGATCGCTGACTCTAAAACCAAAAAATACAAATAAAAAAAATCTAAAAAGGTAATATGATGTAACATAAAAAGAAGATTTTTTTTTTTTTTAAAGTTGGTTTCGTTAAACCAAATGGCTTCCTACCCTCGTTATTCCACAGCTTCTAAAATAGCACCTGATCCAGCATGTCGCATTATTTGTACTTACTATTGGTCACACCTGAAACTAACTAACACCTGAACTTTACCTTCAGTAACCAAAATAAAGCCCTTTAAGCTCTTTTAGTTTATTTATTTATTTATTTATTTATTTAAATAAACATTTCATTGTCCCCACAATGTCAAAATCTTCTTTCACGTATATTTTTCTTTTGTGGTTCAGATGAAAACACTAAGCGTGGAGGATGTCTGACAGGACTTACTTGTAAAGCATTCGACCTCTGATAACCTTCAGGTTTTCAAACACGCTCAGGTCGCTCCGGTTCTCTGGCCATGCGTCGATGTACACGTAACCTGGAGGATGGGGGGGTGCAAAAAGCTCCGATTAGTGCCGGGTTCTCACGCAAAACTCCACGAAGAGTTATAAACCACGAAACTCTGCGATCATATGTAATGCACGAACATACTAACGTATGAGAGATGATGTATGAGATGTATGAGAGCTACCTGTGATCTCCTCTAAAGTTCGGAACACTTCGAGGTCACTAGACTGCAGGCCTGATAAATTACTGCGCGGGTCCCTGTGGGGAATACGTACACGTTTTCAATTCGATAGATTAAATAATAACAACAATAATAAAGCAGGGAAGGCTTCCTGCTGATGACTCTTCCATGCAGATCATGTTTGTGCATGTGCAGTAGAACGGTTGCACCACCACTCCTGTACGTATACCACCTTTTCTGTATAAAAGGTAGTCCTATCGGAAGAACTACCACATCGTGCTTTGACTTCCACAGTTCCACTTAACTGCGATCTCTGAATGCTATTTCCGACAATGGGAATTTCTAACCGCAGCCAGCTGCTTAGTCGAGTCGAGTCGGAGGACTGAAGGTGCTCTGGAATTATCGCCACCTGACAAATCCTAATGGCTATTCACGTACCCTTGAAACGAGTGCGAAAGGAAGGCCAGGCTGCCGTAGATCTTCTTACAGCCCTGGAAGGAAGCGATGTTGGAGGAGTTCACAGCAGTTATCCCCTGGAGGTTCCCCATTCCGAGACCGTAACACACTGAGCCGCGACACACACACACACACACACACACACACACACACACACACAGACAGACAGACAGACAGACAGACAAAGGGAATCGCTGTTAGTTTACCATCAAACATTATAGTAACGATACAACCGAACGCTTCACTGTTCATAACTTGGATCAGACAGAAAGACAGAGAAAGAGGGAACACAAGAGAGAGGCAGACAGACTACCAGACATGACATATAGACAAATAGAGAGAGACAGAAAGAAAGAGAGAAAGACAAAACAAGGCAGACACACAGACAGAGACGTTATTTACAATAAGTTTGTGCACTGCAGTAGCCAATCAGGATATACACTTAATTACACAGACACTCCTACCTTTTGGACACTCTCCTTCACACTTCTCACATTTCTGTGTCTCCAGGCCATCTGGTTGGACGATGATGACCTCCTGATTGGCTTTGGGGCAAACCATTGTGCACGCTACATCCATGGCTAAATAGTTATCTACAGATAAAAGATTTTTTTTAAATGTATGAGAATAAATAGAATTAACAAGAAGAGCTTTAATTTTCCTGCATTATTTTAATGAAAATATTCGATGGCTCTGATTAGAAGCATTTGCACAATTTGCTTTGGTTCAAAGTCTAGCTGTATTTGGGTTGGGTCAAAGTTTTAACAGGTTTAACAGTTTTGGGGGTTTTTTTTTAAAAAAATAAAAAGGACACTTTACTGGGACAGTTTTTCACACAGGTGGCGCCGAAGCTGAACTTCTTGTTGGGGTTTGGTTTGGACTGATACGTCACCGGGTCGTAGATGGCGGGAGGAGGGCAGTTGTCTTTGCACGTGCCGCTGTCGTTGAAGTGCCGACAAGTCTGAGGGGAAGGAAAAAGAGGATACGGGCTTACTCTAAGTTCAGGATGAAATATCTGAAAATACAGCTGAGAAAGGAAACACGCACCAGACAGTCGGAGTCTTTGGGCCCGGTGCAGCCGGCAGCACACTGCACATGACAACAGTCGCTCGCATCGGGACCTTTACAGCGCTTACAGCCTGAAGTACAGCGCACGTTTGTCACTAAAAAAAAACAACAACACACAAACATACATAGGGTCAAACAGTAGAAATGTGGCTGTGACATTCGTCCTCGTGTTCAAAAGTAATTATCATACAGCCGTCATCAATGAAATAACTACTGGGATTAACCCCAAATAAAGACCGGCTGTTTCTCTAGGATTCTCCTCGCGTCTTCTTGGTTTCGTCCTAACACCAAAGCCATGATCCGCAAAAAGAGCTTACGAAGTGTCTACGGGGTCTCACTGTCTAAAATGAATCAGGAGAGCAGGAGAGGTGGTACAACATTAGATGTACCACGGAACGCCGTGAAGGCCGTCATCAACAAGTAAGAGAAAACAGAGCACCACGGTGACATCACTGAGAACAGGGCGTCCCTCAAAAATTTACAAAATTCTCGCTGAGACAAAAAATCTCACCAGGGAGGCTGCCAAGAGACCTACGGGCAACATTAAACTAGCTGCAGGAATATCTGACAAGTACTGAGTACTCTCTGCATGTGAAAACAAACAATCTCTTGTATTGTTCACATGCCAAGGGCGACGGGGTAGACTTGGCTAGACGGGAAAAAAACCAAGCTCAACAAAATCACTCCAAAACCATCTGGTGAAATGTGTTCCAGAAGGTATAATAATTATATAATTCCAAAAGATATGTTTGGCACAAAAAAAGAAGCGTGGTGGTGGCAGCATCATGCTTTAGGGTGAATTTTCTTTAGCCAAAACTGGGGATTTTATCAAGGTGGAGGGAATCAAGATCAAAACCTTCATGATGAAAAGGAATTTCACGTTTCAGAACGACAACGACTCATACAAATCAACAAAGGAATGGCTTAACCACAAGAAGACATTTTTTTTAATGAACTAACCAGAGCCCAGACCTGAATCCAACTAAAAATCTGTAGTTTCCTGAAACGGTCTGTGCACAGGAGATGCCCTCACGATTTAACGGATCCAGAATGCTTTTCAAGAAAGAGTGAGATGGACTCTTACCCAAAAAGAATGAGTGGTGTAATAAAATCAAAAGGTGTTTCAACAAAGTATTCTTTTAGGGGTGTACATACTTATGCAACTAGCTTATTGTAAAAAATTTTTGTAAAAAAAGGGTTTCTGATTGTTTTTCACTTTATTTTATACTTGGTTGAATTTATTTACATCACAAAAACCTCCCATTTTAACAGGGGTGTGTAGACTTTTTTTTTTTGTATCCGCTGTAAACAGTGGTGCATCACTGATACAGTCTGATGTTTGTACATGTTATCCATCTAAAAGTAAAGAAAAGCTAGAAATGAGTAAAAAATAAAAAAAATTTAAATTATAATAATCTCTAGAAGTAGTATAAAGGAAAGCTGACAGTGTTAGAAAGAAATTCTTGAAGTGAAGAAAAAAAAAAAAAAAAACTAGTAAACTACGTAAAGAAGACGTGTAAAAAAAAAAAAATATTGTAAAGAAAAGCTAATAATGTCAAATAAAAACCTTAACCCTATGTACGTCTACAATAATCTCTAGAAGAAGTATAAAGGCAAGCTGACGGTGATAAGAGTAAAGAAAAGCGGATACTGTTAAAAAAAAAAAAAAAAAAAAGATGTAAAACATGTAAAGTGTAGAAGAAGTATGAAGAAAAGCTAAAAAGTGTAAAGAATGTCTAGAAGTGTAAACAAAATCTGATAGTATAAAGTGGAGAAAAAATTGTAAACTATGGTGTAAAGAAAACGTGTAAAAAAAAAAAAAAAAGAAAAAAAAAGAAAAAGAAAACTTGAAATGGAAATGTAAAGAGAAGTTAGACGTACAAAATATGATGGTGTAAAAAAATAAAGCTAGAATTCTAAAGAAAATATGACAGTGTAAAGAAAAGTTAATAATGTAAAATAATAATAATAATAATAATAATAATAATAATAACAACAACAACCCTAACCCTATGTACTTTCTGGTAAAGCAGAAAGTGTAATATAATTAAACTCTGATATTATTCTAATGTTTTGAATGTCTGCTCATTCCAATTCTTGACATTAGATGAACAGAAAAGAAAACATTCCACTGTCTAGTACAAAACCATAATCAAAAATAAAATAAATAAATCATATTATATGTAAGTATTTTATGTTGCGGTTTTAAACAACTTGTATGTATTTCAGCCACAAAAACCTGCTTCAAAAATTTTCCAGCTATAATATATATGTATATATATATATAAATAAATTTTTTTTAAATGCTTACGTGTTTGGCAGTCAGACCCAGTGGAGCCCCAGCAGCCCCTGGAGTTGCATGATTGAGGACAAGCTGGACCTGTTAAAAAATGTTTAAAAAATAGATACACAGCACAAAGCCATATGTAATATAGCTCATCATCATCAAATTATGCAATACTAATCTAAATATAGGCCTTGTAATGTCATGTAAAGGTTAAAGGTCATCATACTCACAGTAAGGCGCTGCTGACTGTAGATGCTGCAGTTTTCCAGTTAGATCCTGATCAGCCATGATGTCCTTCCAGGTGATAGACCGAGGGTTGGGGAAACACAGCTGGGGGTTGCCCCAGATGTAAACATCACCCAGTAAAATCTCTAGGGAGAGAACAATCCAGCACTGATTAGTCAAATAGAGATTTGTTTTACTGGAATACATTAGTATAGACAGACAGGCAGACAGACAGACCTGTGAGACTTCTGAGCCACAGCTGGTTGACGCCGATGTTGCCCAGAACAGCGAGCGCATAACTCGAGTTGTACAGCTGACTGCCCCTGATGATGCGCAGGTTCTCCAGAGGAACCGTGGACACGGAGACGTGGGCTATCAGCACATAGCCCTGAACCTCCACTATTCCCTACAGAGAGAACGACTTAACTGTAACAATATCATCGTCATAACCATCAACGTCACCTTTATATGTAATTTCATATTGCTGTTCTTGCTCAAGTTAGTCTATATCTGTTAGCTCAACTTTACAGAACGGGGGAAGCTGGCAATTTCATCCTATAATGTTCCAAGACCAGTAGTTTAAAAAAAAACAAAAAAAAAAACAGGTGAATTCCTCTATCAGAAGTAATCATTGTAAAAGTGATACCCCGTGCTCAATATTGTAAAGAAAAGCCAATATTGTAAATTTAAACTGGAAATCTAAAGTAAAGCTAGAAATATGAAAGTGAAAAGCTGATATTGTAATAAATTTAAAAAAGCTAAACATGTAAAGGACAGCTAATAATGTAATGTAATATATACACACACACACACACTCACACACACACGCACACACACGTAAAGAAAAGCTAAAAGTGTAAATAAAGACTAGAAATGTAAAGAAAAGCTAAAAGGGCAAAGGAAAGCTAGAAATGTAAAGAAAGGTTAGACATTTAAAGGACAGCTGTCCATGTTTAAAAAAAAAATATCTAGACATGTAAAGAAAAGATAAGAGATTAAAGGAAAGCTAGACATGTAATGAAAAGGTAAATATCTAAAGGAAAACTGATGATGTAAGGAAAAGCCAGAAGTGTACAAAAATTATATACCAGATAATATACTAAAAGCCTGAACTGTAAAGAAAGCTAATACTGTAAAGACAATCTGGAAGTGTAAAGGAAACCTAAAAATGTTAAGAAAAGCAAGATGTATAAAGAAAAGCTAAAAAAAAAAAAAAAGTGTTAATTAGAGCTATTTAAAGGAAAAGAAGAAATGTAAATTAAAAACAAGGGGGGATAGGCATGGAAAGGAGAGTCGATAGTGTAAAAGGTGAGCTGACAGTGTAAATAAAACCTGGAAATGTAAAGGAAAGCTAGAAGTGTAAAGCAGAGGTGATGTAAAGGAAAGCTGATATTGTACAAAAAAAAAGTTAGAACAAAGCTAAAAGCTGATCTTTTTAAAGAAAAGAAAGAAAGGTTACACAAGACAGCTGATAATGTAAAGAGAACTATAAACGTAAAGAAAATATGATGCCGTAAAGAAGAGCTGATCGTGTAAAGAAAATCTGATACCGTAAAGAAGAGCTGATAGTGTAAAGAAAATCTGATACCGTAAAGAAGAGCTGATAGTGTAAAGAAAATCTGATACCGTAAAGAAGAGCTGATAG
>JANDJT010000032.1:25182976-25192994 GCA_024331685.1 Stegophilus panzeri | reverse complement strand
ACTTTAATTCATATCAAACTCTGCCCTCTGACTGATTCTCTTTTCAACCCCCCCCCCCCCCCCCCCTTTTTTTTTTTACCCTTCAATACGTCTAAATTCGTTTTTCTGGTTTTTTTGCTTCAACTAGCACCAAGGAAGAAAAAAAATTTAAAAAATTTATAAAAAAATGTTACAGCACCATCGCACCAAAATATACATCAAAACAGTGCGTTATTGATGTTAACGTGGTATTTTGACACGTTTACGCCATTTAGAAATGTTGGTGCATCTCGCTGGTGTTTTTGGACTCGCTGGTGCGATAGTTGGTGGGCGCTGGTTTTACACCGTGAGGCAATTTAAACTTACAATAATTCTAATAATTATGTACGATAATTACGATAATTAAATCGTTTGCATATATCCGTACAAGATTTTTTTTTAAAAAATCTTCAAAATGTTCCGAGGTTTTATTGGGTTTTTTTTTGTTTGTTTGTTTGTTTTTGAATAAACGCAACTGCACAGAATTGTTTCTTTCGCAGTCATGTTTGTCAGTAAACGAGACCTTTTAGCGAACACCAAATGCGTCTTGGCCCAAATCCGTGGAAAAATCTGTGACAAGTTTGAAAAAAATAAAAATAAAATTGCAAGCTCCTCAGAATATCGCAGTGTTTGCTTGAGTTTGCGTTCATTTCCGCGACCGCAAAAAAAAAACAACCCTGGAGGTACTGTTTAAAAGCGCAGGTGGTGTTTCACCAGGTCATTTCAATAGTTTCTCAAACAACCCCCCCACCCCCTAACCCTTAAACAAACCATGTCAATACAGTTTGGCGAAATATCCAACTCTAAGCTCTTCTACTCAAGGCAAAGCTTAGTAAAGGCAAAAAAAAAAAAAAGGCATGGTGATAAATGTAAAATAATAATAATAATAATAATAATACTAATAATAATAATAATAATCAAACACGCGTGAGCAAAGCAACCAAAAGAAACTCTCTTCACAGCTGTCTGTAGCAGAGTGGTTAAAAAGTGTAAACTCAATTCGTAAACTCGAAATTCACAGACTCGTCCTGACTGGAGTGATGGGAGAGGAAGGGGCGGGGCTCCGAGACAGGCTCCTCCTATTCCAGCTTGACTCCTGCCTTCTCCGTGTTGAGGAGGTGGAGGCTGTCGTCTATGAGGAAACTGAAAAACGGAATCGTTCGTAAGAATAAATTCTTAAGCACTAAGAATTCATCCCTGTTTGGATTTCAATGAGCTGTTACTATAGAAACGATAACATATTGGAACAAGCACGTTAATTGACGTCCTCTGACCAATCAGAATCCAGATATAAAAATTTATATTCAAGTGCACTGTATCGATCGTGAGCCTAATATTTGTCTAGCGACAGCGTCAGAGGAGAAGACGCTGTGTTGACGTTGTGTACCTGTAGAAGAGGAAGTGGACGGGGACAGTGCCCAGGTGCCAGGCGGCGTGAGCGTCCAGCACCCAGAAGAGCGGCGGGAAGTCGAGGAGCTCGAGCAGCGCCAGGCCATGAAGCAGCACCACCACCACGCCGCACTTCCACCAGTACAGCAATGTCCTCCGATTCTGCCAGCACCAACCGAGCCACCATAGCAGGTTTATCATGCCTGAAACCGAGTCATCCATTAGCAAAACAAGCAATATTAACTGATCCTTATTATTTAAAAGCTTTAAACATGAAATCCTTACATACACAGCCGTACTTGAAGGTTTGGGACAAAAACATTATACAATATTGCATATCTGTGAGTTGCAAAAGTATGTGAACAGTATACTCTGTCTACTTTTAGGACTTGTGTGAAAACCTGATGATGTTTTAGGTCACGTTTATGCAGAAATATAGACAATTCTAAAATGGATCACAAACTTTCAAGCGCCGCTGTACATAAATATGGAAATTTAGACACTCCCGTGCCTGACTGCCAACAGACCTCGTCCGTTACCTCCTATGAAAGTAGCTAATCGATAACTAGCTTAGCAGGCGGGTTCTGAAGATAGATACTATTCTTAGATGCTATTTCATCCCTGATTGGTTTGAAAACTGGGACGCAATCACATCACAGTTTAAACATCAACACGTGTGACTGCAAGGTTTCTAATAAGAAATAAACACAGAGTGAAAAGTCTTTACCGACCTATGGTTGCGTTGGCGGCCATGTTGTAGCCGTAGTCAAAGCTAATAAAGGTGAGATAGGAGACGTGGGAGGTGAAGGCCAGGATGAGCAAAACTCCAACGATGCTGGACACGCCGGGCCGCCGCAAACCCAGCGTCCTAAACACCACACGGCATAATATCGTTTAAAACACAGAACCTAAATCTGTGTTCCTAAATCAGAACCTAAGTCTAAATCTACAAAAACGCTAAGCTAAATCATACATGGCTAACTTGTTTTTTGACCGGCTACGTATGTGGGCTAGCTGTCCCAACTTTAAAACATCTGTTAAGATGCTAAGACAAGCACAAACATGTTTGGTTAAATATATCGTTTCATAAATACTTACCTGACGCAGCACAGGTAGATGGAGTAGAGGATCACCGCCGATGCACAAAAATAGTCCATCTTCTAGAGCGACCAAGAAAAAAAAAAAAAAGCTGTTATAGATGTTATTTTGCATCACATCAAAAATATTGACAAAAAAATATTCACGAGTTACGCTCCCTTACAGACTTTCTTAACATTTACTCAGCTTAGTAGTAGAACTAGCTATCTACATGCGTCAGCTTGTTAATGTTAGCTAGCTATACGGTTACCTCAGCACAAGTGATATTGAAAGGTAAATTATTTTCTTACTGTGTGGTGAAAAACGGTAGCCAGGCTTGCTAACAAGATAACTTAAGCAAAGACTTATTTGTTAAACTTGACTTGACTCGAGTACCTCAGTTAGATAAGTGTCTCTGGTGTGAAATACTGTGGACCAGAACCAGGCGTTCAGCGACACCTGCAGGGAAAAAAAGAAAAGAAAACAGGAATATTCACGTTAAGTCAACAGGAAGTGAAGTGACGGCTGGCATTAAGTTAAATGGGCGGGGCAAGAAAAAGTCGGGCAGACTTTATAAGAAGTAACGTGTTCCTGTTGACTAAAGTGTGGTAAAAGTAATCTACGTCCGATTAGCTATAAAATGTGTGGTTTTGTGTACGTTCTGTAGCTATATATTTAGTACGCGTTACAAGTGAAACTGTGGTAACCCGGGAGAAAACTAAGATAAGTAACGCGAGGTGAAAAAAAAATGTAAGTTAAAGTTAAGTCTTCAACTAATTACGTTACACTGTACATTAACGTACGCTATGTAGCAAGCAAAAAAACACCCCAGTGTTGTGTATAGTGGGCGGGGCCTGTTTTTTTAAGTTGTGATAACAATACGGTAAGTAGCCAAAATTTATTATATATTCGTGTTCATTTGTGCTACATACTATGTAAAGCAACCGTGAGTGTAAAAAAACAAAAACAACAACTTGCTTTATAAAGTGAACCTGTAAATAAATAAACAAACATATTCGTTGTCACACACACGAAGAGTTCTCACCAGCGAGAAGGCGGTGATGGTGTGGTACATGGGGCACTGGCGTGGGACGGCGCTGCGGTAGCGCAACAGCATCAGTAAACACGCCAGACCGTTGAGCAGCGACGCCAGAGCTGACGCCGGCTCCTCAAAACACAGGAAGCGCACGAACGGCCACTGGACACACACACACACACACACACACACACACACACACATACACACACACATACACACACACATACACACACACATACACACACACATACACATACACGTACGTCCTTTATATTTACTTATTCAACTAATAAAACATTACAAACATTACACAGAATAATACGCCTTTTTCACAAAACAAACATTTTTACAAGGTGTAAACTTTAAAAAAAAACTTTTTTTTTTTATAAAAAAAAAAATTCTAGTAAATGATAAATCAAATTTCAGTCATGTGTCATTTTTATCACCATCTTCCATATTTGGGCATTACTTCCTTAGTAATGTAGACCTTCACGTTTCTATATCGAATAATAAACTGGCAAAAATATACATATATTAAGCGCCAACACGTTTACCTTCATCAACAAATCCACATTCTGTAAATATGCAAATTACACACCCCGCCCCCAACACCAGAAAGGTCAGTATATTATTGGCTCTTGTACTTTATGACTTAGTAACACTTCTCGGATAATGTTATTGAGTTTAACTCTGTTTTAATAATAAAATGAATGTTTTTTTTTTATTTTTTTGTTTTTTGGGGTTTTTTTTTTTTTTGGGGGGGGGGGTTAATTACATTAACTACTAATTTATTATTATTTATTTCCACCATCTGCATATAAGCTTTGTTTTTCCTCTCGTCTGCGTTTCCCTGTATTGAGTTTATTGCTATTTCCAAGTATTCCTAGTTCATAGTATGGTGTATTTTTGGCTTTCTGAATTTTGAGTAATACTTCTAGCAAATGCCTCAGGGTTAATTTAATGCAAATGTCACCTCACCATGCGGGGTGAAAAAACAAAACAAAAAACCCACTTTAAACTGCCCGCTTGGGTCAATATTTGCCTGTTCTGACTGAACGTTTAATGAAATGGTATCATTTACACACACACACACACACACACACTAAACTGTTTCACCAGAGCCACATTCCATCAATGAATGTCCTGAAGGCTGGAGTCGTGTTGGAAGGGGTCACATTTCAGTACTCTACTGCTTAACTAGGTTTCCTCAGTAACGTTCATCAAACTACAACAGAATTTAAACTTATTTCTGTATTAATTTAAGTATTTTATGCTACAACGTTGTTGAATTCTGGACTCTAATTGGTCAGACGGTTTATAATAACGTGCTCGTTCTAATACAGTGTTGTTTCTGTGAAGAGATGCTTATGTAACATTTATGGAAGGAGTCTCCAGTGTCAGCGCTTTGTAACAGTCAGAGGTAAAAGCTGTAACTTTAGTTTTCCGAAACATCTTCTGGAATTCAGGCTTTATCGTTTCTCAGGAACATGACAAGCTGTGATTTATTTATTTATTCTTGTCTTATTAACTTCAAGGCAGTAAAATGATGTCTGGTACTGTTTCGATACCTTGCCGTGGAACTGAGGCACTGGATAGCCCTCGGCCTGGTAAAGTCCAACCGTGGTCCACATGCACTGGTAACGACAATCATCCCGACACGTCCAACCTGAAGTGAGAATCACACACTGAAGTTTTATAAACACCAGACACGACGACACCAAAACTGAGGAAATATTTACAAAGTTCATCAGGACTGGGATCCATTTGGGACCATCAAGAAAATGGCGCTCGACCGGGTGGTCAAAAATTGGGCCACGATCATTAACACGATAGTGTGCTGAATAGTGCTGTGGTTTTGTAGCTGCCGTTTGGCATCTTAAATGGTTGATGATCAGTTCCCAAAAAAGAAAATACCCCCCTTCAATTATGAAGTTGGTGGGAAAAAACACTGTTATAGCTCTTAAGACGTTCTTTTTTTTTTTTCTTTAAGCTAACATCAATACAGTTTCCCAAGCAACTTTTTTTTTTTTTTTTCCAGGAAAAGCAGGAAACTTAACATTATGACACTCGTGCTTTTCTTACTCCCCTCAGCTTACTTATGCTAAATCCAAGCCGTGCCATCGCTTTGCTCTTAACAAATCCTCGCTTTTCATAGTTGCTTAAAACAATTCAGTGTTTTCTGTGAAACGTGTGCTTCAACAGAAGCGTAGAAAGTTTTAGAAACCTACTGTATAATAACTGCTAACGTTTAAGTGGCATGGTGATGTTAAACACAATTAAACTTTAGCTAAAAATCGATTGATTTAGCTTCTTAACTCGCCGTGCATGTTTTCCAGTTAACGTTTAATGTCTTGCTAAACCGATTTTGATCGATTTTTTGATAAAGTGATATACGTGTTGTGTCAAAACATGCCAAGAACGAGGCTGGTATCGTGGATTTCTTGACATTGATCATTTCCGCAAGGTATTCTTTTCCACAAAGAAGCATAAATAGTCATAAAAAGCCTTATAACTCTTCAAGACATATTTACTCATACCAATCTTAATTGATTATTACAAGCAGTGTGAATGAAATTAATTGTGTCAACAAGTTTGAGGGAAAAAAGCTAGCTAAGCAGCAGTTTTTGTGGCTAAAAATTTAATAGAAGATATAACCACACAACTTGCTGGGTTATGACCGACAGATTTGTTTGAAGTAACTGGTTTTCTGTCAAAGTTGTTTTAACAAACCAAACCAAAAAGATGTGCCCCAATAATTACTCGATTTCCACAGAAACCCAGATTGGTTTGGCGAGCAGTGTATGCTACAACATGTAATTCTATGTCATACGGAGTCTTTTATTAGTAAACCAACACGTCTGAGGTAAACAATGACGCTCTTGATGATAATGTATAGTTTCCATTGTTAGTCTGCCTTCACATTTCTACATACAGGACTTTGTGCTAGCTGAACTGTTGGCCTCAGTCAGTAGCTAATAGTGTAGGCTATACTTGGTGTCTGTGTGTCTACAGTAAGTTGCCTAGCAACAGTGCTCTCATCACTTTAGCCACTAGAACTAGTGTATTGCTTGTTCACTCTCAAATGTCAAAGGAACGCTAGCTGTCATAGCTGTCAACATATTAATTCAAAACTTTGTGTGAAATTTAGTTAGTTCATTTAGACGAGCTCTTGATTCTGTGACGTGGGGAACTGTTTTCAAGCCTTTTCATTTTGAAAACTTGTAAGGAACTTTTTTTGGGGGAGGACACAAATTGGTCAAAAACAACAACGTGTATATATTTTATTTAACTATCTAACTCTATATATAATTTCATTAAAATATTTATAATGTAATTCCGTATGTTTGTTTTGATAAGTCGGCACTCGTGTTCCGTTCGACCTTCACGACCAGGATTGGCTAACAGCTCTTTTCGCTGTCCAATTAGCGCCGAGGACTGCGTACGAGCGCGGACTGCTGACCAATCCTAGCACAGAAGGCGGGACCGGACTTCCGTTTTTCAGACGAATATGGGTAGCAAAACAAAAAAAAATAAATACATTTTTAAGCAAATCCAATATCGTTGACGTGATAATTTACTTTCGTTTTTTTAATGACGTAATGTAGTGTAGCAGACTGGTACAGTTTGAACTTGTCAGCTGTGAGACGGAAACTTACCCGTGAGCGCCATGTAAGGCGGCTGAGCGGACTGGAAGCCGCGCAGCTTGGCGCCCGTGCAGTTGGTGCGCGCGCAGTGCTTCACGCAGTCCCGGTACACGGGCTCCTTATCGCCCTGAGAGCCGTGCACGCGACCCGGTGAGCACAGGAGCAGTGCGGTGAAAAGCGCGAGACCTAATGACGTGCAGCAAGCCATCATGGTGTCCACACGGTGTATATATAAATATATGTTTTTTTAAAAAAAACAAAAAAAAAAAAACAAACACCTACAGGCACCGAGAGAGCGATCCGTCCCTGTCACGTCATGTGAGCTGAGATGAACGTTAACCAGCGCTGGTTACGGCGACATGACAGCTCGCGCTCTGTTATGTTATAAACACCTGGGCGTTTTATTTGAGCGTGCACACGCGCAGGTGAATCTGCTGGAAAGTATGCGGAAACGCTGTGCGCGCGGACAGCTAGCTACAGAACAGCTCGGACAGAAACCCGGAAGTAAATCTCTCTCACTCTCGCGCTTTGTGGAAATGTGTACTTTTCCACCCCAAAGTGGAAAGTACCCAACTGAACCCTTAAACTTCTTCTGTATAAACAAAGCATTCGCTCATTCAAATGTTCATAGCCTGTTTAGGCAAATGTACCGTAATAGAATTTGTAATGGTTATAATGGGAACGTACTGGTTTTAATGGAAACTGTAACGGTCTCTACTGGAAATCTGTTGCTTTCTATTGGTGGCATGTTATGTGAAAGTGGATACCACTAAGAACCAGTAATGGTTTTAATAGTTAGCTGATGGCTTGTAATGATATTTGTAGTGGAAATCATTAGAATTTCTTTGATGGTTCCTGTTGTTGTTGTTGTTGTTTTCAGCAGGGAAATCAGTCGTCATTGATACTAAACGTTCATTAAAAATCTTTACAACAAGGTATCGTTCTTATTTTTCCATAACAGGTAGGTGTAATGAAGTGGAGTTACTGTTACCTCCCCAAAGTGTTTTATTCCTCTTACACTACAGCAAAGTTCTATTTAAGTGTTGATTTGATTGAACAGGGTTTGCAGTAATCAGGCCTGGTTGTGTCTAGTCCAGTTGAACTCCATTATGAATGCAGTTTCATAGATTTGGGGGAATTAGCAACTACTGGGCAAATACATTTTCACACAGGCCCAGTTGGCATTGGATTACTATTTTGCTTCAGTAAATAA
This sequence comes from Stegophilus panzeri, assembly GCA_024331685.1. Classification (NCBI taxonomy): domain Eukaryota; kingdom Metazoa; phylum Chordata; class Actinopteri; order Siluriformes; family Trichomycteridae; genus Stegophilus; species Stegophilus panzeri. The sequence continues at coordinate 25,184,614 of JANDJT010000032.1, read as the reverse complement.
CTATCATTTAAAAACTGTATTTTGTGTTTACTCAGATCGCCTTTGTTTTATCTTAGATTTCATTTTAATTTCTGAAGCAATTTAGTATGAGATATACACAAAAACAGAAGAAGTCAGGATGGGGCAAATATAGCCCTGTAATTATAATCCAGATGATCCATCCATCCATCCATCTTCTATACCGCTTATCCTTCCTTCAGGGTCACGGGGACACCTGGAGCCTATCCCAGGGAGCATGGGGCACAAGGCGGGGTACACCCTGGACAGGGTGCCAATCCATCGCAGGGCACAAATCCAGGTGATCAGTTAATATTAATATATTCCTCAGCAGCAGATCAGCTCATCAGACATGTTTCAGCCTTTGTTTCAGCCTGGTTTCTAACAAAACTCTGAGGGAGAAAATCCTGCAGAACTAGTTTCTCCTGAAATGCCACCTGAGATGGTGCTGAAGGGACCACATTAAAAACATTTCACATATGTTATATGGTTGGTTCTTATCATTCAACAATCCGTTATTTAAAATTGAATAATATTTTTTGGCCGATTTAATAACTAAAAATAATCATAAATAAAATCTAAACATTAACTAGTAATAGACTTTTTGATTCTATACGGCGTTTTGCGGCATTGACGATTATGGCTACATCGCCCCCTACTGGTCAATGTTCATAATGGCTCTTTTCAGTGAGTCAGATGAATCGGCTCATCACAACATCTCATAAGAGCCGACTCTTTCCCAGACGGCTCATTGCTAGGGTTTTTCCCCTCAAGTTGTCAGCCATCCATCGCTTGAACTCTTCAATGAATACTTTTGTGTAGGTATATAACTGTTCAGTACATTACACCGACTCTAAATCGCTCTGTTGTGCCAAACGACTCAGTTATTGATTCACCGGATTCTTTTTGTTCACGGTTGACCTGTGTGTAATTAGCAGCGTTACAGATATATTAATATATGAACTGAAACCTTTTCGATGAAAACATCGTTTTGTTGTTGTTGTTGTTGTTGTTTTAAAAGTCCCTTGGGAAATGTGAGTCGTTTTCCAACGTTCACCCAAAAGAACTGGGTCAAAGAGTCGACTCGTTCGTGAACAACACATCACTATGTGGCATGACTAGTCCTTACTATCGAAGATGATTAAACAGTCAGCTCTAATGAATTCCAGTTCATAAACTGAAAAAATTCACTTTAAAATATTGAAAAATAGACTATATTTAGCAGCTAGTTCTCTGTTACTGCTAGCTGTGGCGCTAACTCATCAGCTCAATTTGCTACGAACATAAAACAGGGTAAATGAATAATAAATGAACTACCGCTTCGATATTTCCAACAAATGAAAGATTTTGTACATTGAACAAAAATTTAAGGTAATAAATGTTGTGCTTCTCAGGTAAACAGCTTTTTGTATAGGAATGTTATAACGTAGGCATGTTTACCTGAGATGTGTAAAATGTCTTAGCTTTACATTTCTGTTCAGCTGTACAAAATCCTTCATTTATTGAAAATATCAAAACTATAAACTTTTTTTTTATTTTTAAATTATTATCCAGTAAATTATTGCTCAATTAAGCTATGAAATAATGTACCTTTCAGGTAAAAATAGGTTTTTGGAAGGAATTTTTATGTAGCTAATGTTA
>JANDJT010000032.1:25172212-25182876 GCA_024331685.1 Stegophilus panzeri | reverse complement strand
AATGGAAAGCTAAACAACATGCTGTAAATACATACTTATATTTAACCTTATATACATATAGTAAACTCAGTGTTTAGGTTGTTTGGGGGACTTCTTATGGCTGTCAGTACCAACAGGCCAACCGACACAAAGGTAAGGAAGATGTAAGCTTGTTAAAATTATTATTATTATTATTATTAGGAATGAAGGAAGGAGGAGCTATCCAAACCAAAGATGCTTAGTTTCTTTCCCTCTGCAGCCTTATCTCACTCTTTTCTCCTTGTCGTCTCTCACTTCCAGAGAAATAAAGAAAGGACATGAACGGAGGAGAATCGATTTGTATTTTACTGTAAAACTGAACTTGCTTTTCTCAAATTCAAAACAAAACAAAACAAAACAAAAAAATACTTCAGTATATTTACAACAGCATTGTTAATGGAAGCACCAAAAAAATGCTTGTTCCTCTGCTCTTTATTGTAGGTTGTGATAATAAACAAAAGTGCACCAAAGAAAAGCAGAGAGAACATTGTGAAATGGCGTGGTTTGATGACACGGCATTATTGTTTATTGAAAATGATCCCTCCACCAAGTTCAGGATCTCAGCGATGGAGATAAAGTCTTTCGTTATCAGCCGTGGGAGCAAGAGGAAGGGGAGAACCTGAGCATGCCATAGAGAAGAAGAAACCAATGAAGGAACCACATGTGAGGGGGTTGAGGTAAGAGGTAGATAAATAGTAGATGGAAAGGAGTCTACTCCTCCTTCTCCTCTCCGTGTGTGATGACGTAGCATATGTTCTTGTAGTCGACATTGCCAGCCACATCTGGAGGGAAGGCGGCCCACAGGTTTTTCATCTAAAACAATAAGAGTCTTATTATTTAATGATCAATAACTACAAACATAAATGCTTTGCTAGTAACAGAAAACCCACCTCCTCGGCGCTGAACCTGTCACACTGGGTGGTCAGAAGCTCCTCAAGGCTGGAGAGAAGGAGAAAAGTTCAGTTCATAAGTGTTTATGCATTCATCCAAAATATCTCTGTCAAAGAAAGTAAAAATAAATAAATTGAGCTAAATGAGAACCGCACGTACAACTCCTTCTTGATGGAGCCGGTACCCTCGCTGTCGAGGACCTTGAAAGCGCTAACAATGACGTCTTCGGGATCAGCACCTTAAAGGTTGCAAGATTACAGATTTGTTATAATTGGAGTTAGAGTCTAACAAGCAAACAATGACAAACCAATCAATATTGTAATCAGTGTCGAATGTTAAATGATAAATTTCATAATCTGTTTATGTTTTACACTATGTATAGTTATAAACAGCTGTTTCAGTTGTCAAAATCAGTTGTCAAATGGTTCTTCAAGGAACCCTCTCTGAAAGGGAAACTATCTGTTGTATGGTTCTACATAGAATCCTTAAGGGTTCCCCCAAATAAACAAACTGAAATCATGAGAGTAGAAAACATGCTATTGTTACATAATTCTGTTTCAAATGACATAAATGTGGCTAATGTTAATTAGCAACCTACCCTTCAGCTTTTCGCCAAACATGGTGAGGAAGACGGTGAAGTTGATCGGACCACTGGCCTCCTTGATCATGGCCTCCAGCTCCTCGTTCTTCACGTTCAGCTGACCCATGGAGGCCAACACGTCCCTTAGATCGTCCTTGCTGATGATGCCGTCCCTGTTCTGGTCAATGATGGTGAAGGCCTGTGAAAAGAATTTGACAAAGGATTAATTCTTTTTGGCAGCATGGATGTGAAGTTTAGCCATGATTCTGGACCCTTCTCAGCAATATCAAGTTAATTCGAAGTTCTGGCACCATTTTAAAGCCTATTATTCACGATATTCAGGATATACAGTATTCATGCATTCATGATATTAAGACTTGTATGTGTCATTCTTAGCAATTCTACCTAAGCGCCATTACTCAAAAAAAACCACACACTGCTCATTTTAGCATCAGTCTGAGAGAAAAATATGACATCAATTAAGCTAAGTGGTTTGTTTGTGGACCGTTACTAATGTTTGTTTATCGGTGTGAAATGTGGAAACATTAGCTCGCTCTGAGGATGACGCCAATTTGGAAAACGCCTCTACAATACATTAAACTGTCCACATAAATAAGAACGGTGTTTCCTCATTTGGTGCCAGAGAACTTGTGAAATCTGAGAAGGTAAGTTTTACACAGCAGCTGCTCGCCGATTTCCTTTCTAAGGTGTTAAAATGGTCTTGGAATTCATGGCATGAGTTTGGCGACATTTAAGGGATTGATTATGCTTTCCCCGACAATCACACCCCTGAAACTAATCAATAAGTTCCTCATTCTCATGCTCTCTTTCCAATTTCAGTTAACAAACATTCGCTACAAGTTAAAGTCACATGAATAAATTCCACAAAAGACAAATTAGTTCCTTTGCAGAAGGTACACATGATCCTCAACGTGATTGCTAATGATGATGATTGTTTTTCAGCAAAAATATCCTCCACAAAAATGAAAGTACAACACTTATTATTATTGTTAGTATGCACCATCTATACACCAGCTGTTGTGCAACATGTTCCTGTGGGTCATGATGGCTAGTATCAGCTGTTTCCAGATTTAACCCATAAACAGAATAGAGCAGAAGGAGTAAGTTCGGTGTAAACTACCACAAGGTGGTTTTATTTTTACCTCTGACAGTCCAGGAACCCCCTAAAACACCAAACCTAAAGTGGCCACATCAGTTTTGCTAAGCCAGAAGAACTAAATATTAACCCCCGTGTTTAGGTTTCAGTATGATTTCTCTACTCAGTGATGATTATTTACTCTTGTTAACAATTCAGCTCTAACAAGTTAAGAGTTCAGTCCTTGTAACTTCAGTATTCAGTATTTTTTTTTGTGTTTTTTTTGGTTTTTAACGAATCTCTTTCGATCTACAACATCTGGAGCATATGGACAATCACCACAGAATTAATTTTGTACTGAGAAAAGAAGAGGTTTAGTCCAAACACAATTACAATGGACATCTAAGGGCAACGGTTGAACTTGCAAATCATAAAAGTCTAAATCTCTAAATCGTTATCATTTATTCTTTCTGAAGGAAGAACTTGTGGTTATGATACACATGGCTCTGAAGGCTCTGAATATTCCTTCAGGAAAGCATAAGGTAATTAACGCAACTGCTTTTTACTGTATTGTGCCAGGAACATTGGTTAAGAGTCAACAAGAGCAGATTTGGGAAGACTTTCTCTCATGTATGTCTCATCTGAACCGGCTATTTGAATAAATGAGAGCTTTAATTATATCTTCATTTGTGTTAAATTAATTATTCCAGAATAACTACGAATGTGAGATCCCATGTGATCTTTTACATGGTGTGGAGGTCGATTGAGCTTACCTCCTTGTACTCCTGGATCTGGCTCTGCTCAAACATGGAGAACACATTGGAGCTGCCACCCTCTCCCTGCTGCCTCCTCTTGGCCTTTTTGGGTGCCTGGAGATGAATAACATATGAAAACGATTTAAAGAGCATTCTTGGTGAACTGGGCTGAACAAGGGCAAGGGCAATTACTAGTATCTGGAAAGGCAGTGAATATCTAAGTGAATATCTAAGATAGCTTGGCCTTTGAAACCATATCAGTCTACTTTCAAGGATGTCTAATGACTAAAGCTGTCAGAAAGTTGAAGATCCAGAAGAAAGGATTTAAGGATTTTTATCTTCACTAACAATGAGTCATTTTTAGTTCTGCCTTCTTACATGCTTGTAAATCCATACTTCCTGAAGATGCAGCACGAACACTCACCATCAGGTTATGTGGAGTTTTTTTGGTTTGTCAGAAGAAGAACCACAAGCCGACACCAAGTCCGCGTGACTGACATGTACATTTTGACACTATGGAGCCTTATATACTAGCACGGGAGAGCTAACTATAGCCTCATGATCAGGTTTGGCAGCGAAAGAGAGAGCAAGGGAAAGTAATAGAAGGAGCGTGGCTTCAAGTGTCACCTTCTCGGCTAAAATAGGCCTGAGACGTCTTGAATTCAACCCTGCAAGATCTGTCGAGTATTTGGTACAGCCCGTGGACTTAAAAGGAGAGATGGGTGTTTTTGCAATCAGCTTGACACTTGGTTCACTATTTAGTGACTATTTTCATTGTAGGAAGGTTATTCCAAACAGACCCAAGACAAAACATAAAGCAAAGATTGAAGTTAGTGGCGTCCCATGATCTGTTATCTTGGTTTATTTCCCACCTGTCATCAGGATGATCCTTGAACATAGGAAGAGCCTATGGCACTTCATTTCAGGATATACTGGAAATTTCCAAATGCAATCTGAAATTGCATTTCCAAAAAGGCTTAAGTAGTAAACAAATCCCGTTGAGTTCATTTTAGTTTCTTGTAAATTTTGCCTTCCAAAAAGTAAGCAAATCTCAGCAATCAAAGGGGAATTAGGTGCTGACCTTCATTCCTCTGAGTAAATATGAGTTGTGTGTATCTTGACCCTGGGAATAGCATCGTGGATTAGATGGAAGTTGGAAATCCTCACACATCAAAACTCTTTTTATGAATGAACCGGCTATAAATAGGAACACATGATATAAACACAGCCATAGCACTTTAAAAGTTTGCTGAAGGAGGACCCTGGTTCATCTTCAACATGTAAACAGGTCCACACTTTATCCAGCCATTAGTTACTGAAATGTATGGAAAATCATACAGGGTCACCTGATACACAACTTAATGGGAACCATGTCTCAATTTGATTGATATCCCATGATTGCGTGCATTTTTATTTCAGGATCTTCCGGACATTTGTGGTTCAGACTGAAATAACCCAAAAATAAAACCGCAACAGAAGGGACCGAGCTGCACATGATGTTGCAAATCCCATCAAACTGCTGATTCAAGGGCTTGACTTTGAAGTACAGCTGCGTCCGCTACACATCCTGCTTGAAAATGAAGTGTAAAAAACAACCTCCGGACTCCCGAGTGGCGCAACAGGAAAGTTTTATCGCTGTCGTCGGGAGCCCAGAAAACACAATTGGGCTCTGAGTGAGTAGGATGGATCAGTGTTACTCTCTCTACTGTAAAACAGTACAGCACTAACCAAGCGTGGCTTTCCACTGAGTGTTCAGCTGAGCTAATAATGTATGACAAGCAGCAGTTCAAAAAGATGCAGTTGGCTGGCTTCACGTGTTTTCAAAGGATTTATTCCCCCTTTATAATAATCTCCACTCTTCTGGGAAGGCTATCCACTAGATTTTGGAGTGTGGCTGTGGGGATTTGTCCATTCAGCCACATGAGGAGTGCAGTCGACGTTCTAGTTCATCCTAAAGGTGTTCACTGGGGTTGAGGTCAGGGTTCTGGGCAAGCCACTTGAGTTCTCTGACTTCAACCTTGGCACACCATGTCTTCATGGAGCTCGCTTTGTGCACATTGTCATGCTGGAACAGGTTTGGGTCTCTTAATTCCAGTGAAGGAAATTTTTAATGCTAGAGCATACAAAGACATCCTATACAATTGTGTGCTTCCAACTTTTTCCAACAGTTTGGGGAAAAAACACATATTGGTGTGATGGTCAGGTCTCCACATACTTTTGGCCATATAGTGTAGGTACTGAGTGGGAATTGGCAGATAACCAAATTGGGAGAAAATGGAGTAAAAATACAAAAAAAGGGAAAACCTGCCTAAAAAGTGTGTTCTTAACTGATACAAATACAGATACAAATAGGAGACGCACCATTCTTTGTTTAGAACGGTTAAAAGAAAGGTTAAAGGTAATCTTGTTCAGAATAGATGTGTGTATCAGGACAAGGTCCATGTGCAGCATGGTAAAAAAGTTTGAGGTTAAAAAGTGCGAGATTTTTACTGTTATGTGGGTGTGAGAAAGAGAAAAAAAAAAAACACCCTGCCCATTCTAGACACACCTACTTACGGTTTAAACCTAAATACAGGGATTGCAGCCGAATATTTGTCTATATTTGTTATCCAGATGCATTTATTAAGTGTTGAGATGTATAATTCATTTTTAATGATTTTTTTTAAATTTTATTTCAGCCAGGTACTAAGAGCATATGCAAATCTGGAGGTCAAGACTGAGTTTGTGCCATTTGGGGCAAGAAGGATAATTCAAGAGGTAAGAAAATGAAGAGAGTTCAGAGAGACAGTCTTCACAGTGTCAGCTGCTGAGACCGAAATAACTCGACTTCCTCCTCACACACACACATTACTGAACAGCATTTTCTCAGTCCATCACACATGTAACACAGACATTCTCTATTACACACGGTGGTGGCCTGGCCTACAGGCTTTAAGACAAATGACATGTTCTCACTATGTCAGGCATAAAAACGACTGGACCACAATTCTGTACTTTTTGTTCGTTTTGTTTTTTTCTCCTTTAGACAATCACAATGTGTGGGCTTTAAGGTTGGGGTTTTTTTTGCAGTCAGTTTGATGCTCCTGGACACCACCATGCTCACTTTCTCTCCCTGAAAAGCATGTCAACCTTTCTGACCCCACCATCTGTGTTCCATCTAGAGAACTTTTCTGTTGAGTGGCAATAAAACTGTACCTGTTTACAGTCAGCTCCAGCAGTATCTGCCCCTTATAAGGGGAAAGAAAAAAAAAAAAAATCATATTAAAAAAAAAATCCTAAAAATAAATAAATAAATTTATATTTATATATATATATATATATATATATATATTTTTTTTTTTAGGATTTAAAAAAAATTTTTTTTTTAAATATTTATTTCTTTATCCTAAAAATGAAAAACTGTCATAAGAGATTTAGTCAAGATTGTGGAATTATCCATTACTGACATTCCTAAAAATTCTTGAAAACATGCTCCAGTGGTTCTATCATGGGTAGGTTCCTGTTTCCCTGGGGAATAAATAGGAGGTTACACACATGTACAATCAATAATTTGCAATGACCAACACAGTCTCTGGACTTGAACCCTACAGGTTTTTTTTTTAATGTAACTGGTCAACTAAATAACAGTTAACACATTCCACATAAACAAGCTCAATCTATGGAACAGTGTCAGCTTGGGAAATGCTTTTTAAGGAATGCTTTTATAAAAAGAAAAAGAAAAAAAAAGAAGGATAAATCCATAACTCAAGAAAAGATTTATTTATCAAATTTAATCTAAAACAGCTACATTAAATTATACCATTCAGTGAAAATAAGAATAAAAAATCCAGATCAGTGTCTCAGACTACATTAAAAAAAAAAAATAAAAAAAAATATTAATTACTAAGGAATAAAAAAATTAGAATATTTTTAGGACCACTTATATATTAGGTATATATTTAGCCCCCCCCACCCTAAGGGATGGGAAATATGGCAAACAGACCATATAAAACATTTAAATGTATAAATAAAGATTTTTATTTAAAAATATTTAAAAAATAAATGACAAAACTATTATTAAAAGATTTTAACATTCAATCAGCTACGTATTACTGTACCAATAGAGTTAGTCAATGTTATACAAGTACCATGTATTGTAAAATGTGTTTAAATAATGTGATATCGTCACACCACCTACCATGACTTTATACACAAATACCTTAACATTCAGACATTCTGAAGTTAGAAGGCCAGACAGGAGCAACAAATACATAGTTTCAGGATCTCTCTCTCTCTCTCTCTCTCTCTCTCTCTCCCTCTCTTTTCTTTTTACCCCAAGTCAATCAGATTTCCTTCAGCCTGCTGCGCAGTCTTTTCCAGTCTCTTCTTCTGCCACTCGGCCACCAGTTGCCTCACTTCCTGTCCGAAGTGCTCGTGCAATTGGCAGAAGTCCTGCATAGGCTCCGCAGGCTCCGCAGGCTCCGCCCGCTCCGAAATGCCTGGTCCAGGGCCGAGATTGTGGCGCTTGGGCCAAAGTTTAGGGGAGCGTTTGGGGGCTTGCTTGTAGCTGGTGGGCGGGGCATGTAGTGCCTGGTTTTCGTAAAAGACAGAGTTTGCGACTGGGCATTTGTGAAGCTTCTGAAGATGACGCATATTTTCCTTCGTGGACATGCTGTCCACTGGGTTGACTCCGACGTTTCTTGCTGCCTCTAGGGAAATGAAAATAAAGATGGCTAAAAATGTATTTATTTATTTTTTTAAAATGCTTTTTAGTGCAAAAGTCTGTGCTTGACGAAAAACGGTGTCAAAGTGTAATAGGGTTGTTTAGGGTGTCGCGGTTAATCACGCTAGCTAACTCACCACTTACTTAGTCCAGTAGTTCTCATCCCTTTCGTGTCCGGCTGTGACTCCCTAAAGAATTTCACAACACTCTCCCACTGGACTCGCCCTAAATTACACACTACACCGATTTTTTTTCCTCCCCCTCTTACCTTTACTCACAGCCACTCTCTCTTTCAGGTTTAATGACAATGTGACTACAGTTCTCTGGAAAAGTCATTCTCCAAAATGCTCTAATAAATATTATATTATATTATATTATATTATATTATATATCAGCCATAACATTAAAACCACCTGCCTAATATTGCGTAGATCCAAAACAACCCGGACCCGTCGAGGCATGGACGCCACAAGACCTCTGAACGTGTGCTGTGGTATCTGCCACCAAGATGTTAGCAACAAGTCCTTTAAGTCCCAGAGGTTGCGAGGTGGGGCCTCCGTGGATCGGACTTGTGGTCTACAGCAATGATTAGGTAGGTGGTATGTGTCAAAGTAACGTAACATCACATTGCCTCCGCCGGCTCGCCTTCTTCCCATAGTGCACTCTGGTGCCATCTCCTCCCCAGGTAAGCGACGCACACACACGCACCGGATGTCCACATAATGTAAGTGAAAATGTGATTCAGACCAGGCCACCTTCTTCCATTGCTCCATGGTCCAGTTCTGATGTTCACGTGCCCATTGTAGGAGATTTTGGTGATGGACAGGGGGTCAGTATTGGCACTCTGACCGCTCTGCAGCTACGCAGCAAGCTGTGATGCACTGTGTGTTCTGACTCCTTTCTATCAGAACCAACATGAACTTTTTCAGCAGTTTGCGCTACAGTAGCTCTTCTGTGGGATCGGACCTGATGAGCTAGCCTTCACTCAACACATGCAGATCGATGAGCCTTGGGCGCCCATGACCCTGTCGCCAGGTCACCGGTTATCCTTCCGCTTTTGGTAGGTACTAACCACTGCTGGAACACTCCACAAGACCTGCTGTTTTGGAGATACTCCGACCCAGTCGTCTCACCATCACAATCTGTCAAAGTTACTCAAATCCTTATGCTTGCCCATTTTTCCTGCTTCCAACACGTCAACTTCAAGAAAGGACTGTTCACTCGCTGCCTAATAAATATATCCCACCCCTTGACAGGTGCCACTGTAACGAGATAACCAACGTTACTCACTTCACCCGTCAGTGGTTTTAACGTTATGGCTGATCGGTGTTTACTCCATACCAGAGACTTTTTAACTCTACCCAAGTTGCTGGCTTCTTTGTCCTTGTAATACAGTACAAATGTAATTAATTCAAGGATTAATTCACAATAGCAACAACCTCCAATTAGTAATTGCACAGTACAGTACGTTTGGTAACATATGCATTAATTAGTGTGATTTAGTGGATATATGATGCTTTTAAATGCAATCTAATCTTCTTGATGTTGACTAAACCAGCTCTTGACCAGGTTTCCGGTTCGACTAGTTGTCTGCAAGTGCAAACGTGTGGACTTTCTGGATAAGGACTTCTACTGAAACGCTGTAAACGTAAAACGTATTGGCGATCCAATCCGGCTAACTCGGTAAACCACGTACGAAGAACAGGCCACAGATCTCTAGTACATGCGAACCATTTCAAGCGCTAAAGCGTAAAAGAAAACATGCCTCACCGAGGTACTGCTGGCGCAGATCTTGCACGAGGAGGTTGAGGAAGCCGTGGTGGGCCGAGTGGAGGGCTTTGACCCAGCTCTCCTGACTCGCCTGGTCCTCAGCCGAGAACTTGTACGTGCGCAAGCCTTCTGTGTCCTCGGCGTCGCCGAAGAACGACACAGAGAAGGCAAAGTGCTCTTCGGAGTCACAGAGCTGCACGATGCAGTGCTCCAGCACGATCACACCCAGAAGATCGCGCTCGCTCCGGCGCTCCCGATAAAACAGCAGGTTCCCCTTGAGGGAGAACCAACGTTTCTGGTAGGATGTGTTCAGTTCCCCCTGCGGCGACAGAGATTTACATATTCACTAGTTTTCTTTTCTATAAAAGCAACAACAGTAGCGTTCACCACAAGTGACAAATCATCTGAGTTACAAAACAGAAGGGGGAAAAAAAACCCACAACACCACATGACAGGTTTCAAAAGATGATTAGTCAACAGAATGATGTTCTCAGACGAAAGGGTCGAAAAGGCAAAACAGCAGGTTAGTAATCTGATGTGACGAAGACGAATGTTGTTGTTGTTGTTATTTAAGATCTCCATACCTTTTTGTATAGGTATCCCTCTTTATCAGGTGCACCGCTGAACAGGTAGTGGTGCAGGATTTTACCATGGATCTTCATCACGGGGTCACTCCAAGTTCACACCAATACATCTGTGCTTGTTTACGTCTACTAAAGCGTGGGAGAACCACAACAAACAAGACCTGAAACGATCACAAAACTACTTTACACGTGAGAGGTTTCATAACAAACACACGCCCGAGGAGCTCGACACAAACAACACAAACAACAACAACAACAACAACAACAA
>JANDJT010000032.1:25157326-25172112 GCA_024331685.1 Stegophilus panzeri | reverse complement strand
GAGAGGTTTCATAACAAACACACGCCCGAGGAGCTCGACACAAACAACACAAACAACAACAACAACAACAACAACAAACACAGCTGTGATTACTGATTACTGCACGCGCTCGTGGCGTTTCTCACACTTTCAATTTGGCTATTTGTATTTCCTTTTTTTCCTGCTGTTTTTAAAACAGCTGGAAACGTTGTGCAAAGTTTATTTGAAGGCTGAGTTAACGTGACTTACCGTGTTTGTTCAAGCCTCGACGAAACTCTTCCACTTCCGCAAACTGTAACCGCGCTCGCGCCCCTAATTATCTGGCCCGACTATAGCGTTGTGCGCGCGCGCGCTTACGTCTCACAAGTGTATCGTTACGAGAATCGTTAAAATATCGCGATATTTCGGACATCCCGTTGTTCTGATATGACGGATATGAATGGCGTACTGGAGGTTATTTACAACCCGTTGATGACATTAAACTCTTTTTCTGGCGCTAGACTCAATTTAAATTTCTAAATGATATAACTTCAGTTTATAAATAATTAAGTATCGCGAAATAACAAAGGGTGAATAACACACCTTCACAAGTAACATCACAAGTGAAGCAGCCTATTACACATTCAAGCTAGTGTGTTTCATTACATTCACTAGCCACTTTATTATTAGGAACACCTGTATACCTGTTTATTCATGCGATTATCCAAGCAGCCAATCATATGTCAGCAGCTGAATGCACAAAATGGCACAGATACAGGTCGAGAACTTCATTTACATTAAATTTACGGCATTTGGCAGACGCCCTTATTCAGAGCGACTTACATTTATGTCATTTTATACAACTGAGCATATGAGGGTTAAGGGCCTTGCTCAAGGGCCCATCAGTGGTAGCTTGGCAGTGCTAGGATTTGAATTCACGACCTTCCAATCAGTCGTCCGACATCTTAACCACTGAGCTACCACTGACCCAAGAGTTAACTGACTTCGAGTTAAAATATCAGAAAGGGAGATCTTGGGGGGAAATTTACATCTCAGTGACGGTGCCCTGAGTGACGTTTATCTCTCTCCTGATTGATACCTTTCGGCAGTGACAATCCCATACATGCTTCCTAAGGGCTTTGCAGGACCATGGCTTCAGCATTTGGATGAAACCAAGACGGTGTTGAGAAAATCCTACAGAAAAAGCTGATCTTTATTTTGAGGTTAATCAGAATCACTACATTAATGACAGATGTATGATAATTACCTTTGAACATATGTTTGAATGTGATTGTTTAATTCTTAGCACAGTCATATGCCCCGCTATACAAGGGTGTGCAACCAGGTTGTTGGTTGCTATATCACATTAAAGGAGGAAATAAAATCCCAAAAACCTGTAGTTTAAACAGGGGTGTGTAGACTTTTTAAAGTCACTGTATATAACACCTCTGCCTACTGTTCCAGGAAGAGGAGCGTCAGCTTTTATCTAATCTCTCATCAGCACCATGAGAGTCATCACGAAAATGAACCGCGAACTTTGTACAGATCAGAGTGGCGTGTGTTACATGTTTATAAAAAGACTGAGAAATGAACAGGAAGCTCATCAGATTTATGAAAGGGGAACTCGTATGAACTCGCCTCTCTTAATTATGAAACGAAGTTAAAGCTTTCTGCCTTTTCAATTAGTCACAAGGCTTTCTCAATTTTCTTGAAAAAAAATTTGCCCCCTAGGATTTTTAACAAAAAAATGCTAATATACAAAAGTTCAAAAACTTCGCAAATGTAATAACCAAATTAATCTAGGATGAATAATTACTTTTTGCAATACTGACTTATTTATTTGGAACATTCTTTCATTAGAATAATCTCCTGATGATTCAGTAAAAATCTATAATCATAACTACTAGGTGTCCATAAGCTGTCTTCATACAATCATTTATTCTCTTAAAATAGGAAAAAAAAAAAAAAAAATCATACAAGCATCGATAAGAAAGTAAACGTCCATGTTGTCCATCTGTGGCTGTAGAACGTGTGTTAAAGGTGCAGATTGTAATGTTTAACCAGGTTGTTATTATTAATAATCATAATTTCAAAAGGTTTCTTAGAAAAACTGGGATATTGTCATACAGTAAAACTCAATACTTTATTCTTTTCAGGTTTCTGAAAATTGTTGGAAATGCACACTGAGGTCCACTTTTTTTCCCCAGAAAATGGCATCTCATGAGGAAGATAATCAACCCTGGGGTGGTGTGAAGACACACATTACCAGTGCCACCCCAGGTGATTATTTTTCTACAACAGCATGTCCAAATGTGTTTTATTCCTCTTATATTACAGCAATTTTGTCCCACACTTACAATTTTTTTTTAAATTGCTTGCTTGATGGATGACTTTGTGGAAAGCGCTTGTAGCACACCTGAGTACTAGCACCTACTCCAGACCAGTGCTAGTCATCAATCATATCAGCTCCTTTACTGAATTCCAAAAGTTGTCCATGTAAAGTCAAATGGCCAAACCATGAGAATCTTTCCATGAATTCTGGCGGTGTAATCTGTCTCCTATGTGGATCTTCTGATGCCGCTTGAGGTTCTCGGCCCTGCTGAAGCTCTTGCCGCACTGGATGCAGCCGTAAGGCTTCTCTCCGGTATGGACCCTTTTGTGCTTCTTCAGGTCTCCTGCTTGGCTAAAGCAGCGGCCGCACACCATGCAGCGATACGGTTTCTCACCGGTGTGACACCTCTGATGGATCCGAAGGTTCCCGACGCGGCTGAAGGTCTTCCCGCAAACCAGACACACGTGGTGCTCCTCGTCTCGCGGACTGTGATGCTGTCTTTCGAGTCCTTGCAAGGAAGACGCTGTGCTCCAACTGTTTCCTACACACCTCCCAAGCGTGCTGAGGTTTGACTGGATGTACAGACTCGAGCTGATGTTGTCCTGCCTGGTTGTCTGGTCTCTCAGACCCTCACCCATGGTAACCACAACTTGAGGGACCTGTTGTTCTTGTTGTGAGCATTCGGATGCAACAGGTTCGGTTTTAATGTCGACGCATGACGAGGCATCAGAAACCCAAGTGCCAGGTTCTGTTCCTTTAATGGTGCAGTCCAAATCTGAGGTGTTGACCTGCTCGGTTCTTGGCGTACTTTTATCAGGTAGTGTAAGTGCAACTTGCAGGTCGCACACCGCCTCTGGTTCTGCGTCTGCTTTAACAACCGAATCCTGTTTCATACGAGAGACATGTTGGGCTTCGGGCATCATCTGAGTCTCAGTGGATGGGCGGTTAATGGACAATGAGATGGAAGCAAGTCTTGACACTGTAAAGGTAAGGGGAAGGAAAAAACGATAAAGCGACATTTTCATCCAACATATTATTTGTTTTTTTTCACACATCAAGTGAGAAACATAAAAAGTAAAGCGTCTGGCTTTCTCTCCTGAAACTCACCTTCTCGCTCTTTCTCCAGGTTCTTCAGGGCATCCTGTAATTTCAGGCGTAGTCTCTCGTTCTCCCTCTGTGTCCGAGCTGTTTTCTCCTGATACTCGGACACCGTTTCCCTCACGGCCTCCAGCACCTCCTGCACCGCCACCGTCAGCAGCTTCACCACGCGGCAGTTCAGTCGCTCCAGTTTGGAAACGTTACTGCTCCTTTGATGAGATGGAAAAAAAAGTTATTCTGTGAAGTTGCTCCTTAGAATTTCTCTCTTTTTTGAGTTAAGTCGGTGCACTCGGCTCAGCTCACTGAAAAGAGATGACTCTTTGGCTCCAAAATGACTCCATGCTGGGGTTTTTTCATTGTTCAGTAAAATCGTAACAATACATACAGTACATAAACACTACAGTTTGTTATTGTGAAGTAAAAATGGGGTGAGATGGTGGTGTGGCGGGTAACATTACCACCTCACAGCTCCAGAGTCCCCAGTTTTATCCTGAGCTCGGGTTACTGTCTCTGAGGAGTTTCACGTGTTCTCCCTATGTCCGCGTAGGTTTGCTTCGGGTTCTCCAGTATCCTCCCACCACCCAAAAACATGCATCTAGGTGGATTGGTGAGTCTAAATTGCCCCTAAGTCTAAAGGAGTGTGTGAATATGTGTGCATGGTGATAGACTGGTGTCCCATCCAAAGTGTATTCCTGCCTGACACCCAGTGTTCTCGGGATATGGTACAGATCCACCAGCACACTAACAAGGATTAAGCGTTACTGAAGAATAATGAATGAATGACCAACATCCAGTCACTGATCACCATTGTTCCAAATAACCAATCACTGATCACCATGGTTTTCTTAACAATCACTGATCACCATTGTTCCAAACGACCAATCACTGATCACCATGGTTTTCTTAACAATCACTGATCACCACTGTTCCCAATAACCACTCACTTATCATCATTTTTTTAACAACCAATCACTGACAACCATTGCTAAAAATAAATAAATAAATAAAATCACTGAATACCACTGTTCCCAATAACCAATCACTAATAATTTCTTAACAACCAATCACTGACCACCATCACTCTAAACAACCAATCACTGACCACCATCACTCCAAACAACCAATCACTGACCACCATCTCTCCAAACAACCAATCACTGACCACCATCTCAACAACAACCAATCACTGACCACCATCTCTCCAAACAACCAATCACTGACCACCATCTCTCCAACAACCAATCACTGACCACCATCTCTCCAAACAACCAATCACTCCTCAACATTGCTTTCTTAATCCCTGACCACCACTAACAGCTACCACTGCTTCATTTTTTGATAGAAATGATGGACTTTTGTAAACACGTAAATAGTTCGTTTATGGTGCCATGGCTAAAGACTTTTTCTTATTTCTCTAAGAAACAAGTTATATAATCTGTTATTTTCTACGTGTCTTCAGAAACTCTTCCTTCTTCATGTAACACATTTTAAAGGAGTTCTTCTAGTGACATTTTGAGCAGACATTAGATCAGACTTTCCCCGGAAAAGAATGCTCAGCATTGCATTGCTTTTTCTTTCTCACATTTGAGTAATAGGTGAACAGCTTCGCCTGTGGATTAATTAATAACCGCTTTCACACACAAGAGGGCGAGCAATGCTCTTAAACATTCCACCTAACGACTCAGTGAACACAGGAAATGAAATGAAATAATGCATGACAGTGGATTTGAAAATAAAACATAAATTACCGAGACAGGCTGTTATCCAGCGCCGCTGTTGACATGGCAACCGGTTTGTTAATAAAGCGATAATAACGCGTTAAACAAACACGGAAGAAAAAAACCTAAAACAAAACCCTAATAGCTGGTGATTACTGAAGACACTTTCACTGCTGTGGGTTTAATAAAAAAATAAACAAATATATAAATACACAAATACAAGTCTCTTGTATTCCAAAGAATATGCCAAGTTAATAAACTAATCAATAACTATTTGTTTCCGTTTTTTCTTGCTGTTATCAGTCACACTCCTCCAGCCACATTTGCTAGTGAGCTTTTATTTACTTCCGGTATCGCGATTTCAAAATAACAGTCCCGAAAGTTATTTTGTTCCAGCGTTTGACACGTGATGCAACAATTATAAACCGATGATTACTGATTATAATTGATTTTATATATAAATATATTATATAAAATATACTAACCCTATATATATATAATATAAATATAATTTAATTTTTTTTTCCTTTAAAAAAGGACAAACAACTGGTGTGTAAAAAATGTTTCATGTTTTTAATGCGTAAATCTTTGATCAGGCTGGCAAGATGATTTCCAGGTATTTCTACAAACTTTTCAAATAGTTCTTCTCTAGATCGTTATCATTCAAACACTACTAACAGTAGACATTACAGGTTTTATGCAATATGTCACATAGGGGTGGAGAGAAATGGGCTCCAGTTCATAAAACATTCACAAACATTACATAAGCCTTTCATACAGCCTCTAACACTGTTTTATAGAAGCTTAATGTAATGGTTATGAATATGTTATGAAGTTCATATGTAGGCACCATTCAGATTAAGTGTTACCAGATATAGTAACTCATATAATCATATACTCTTTACAACTGTGGTGAGCAGAAAAGCATCTCAGCATGTGCAAAACACCGAACCTTGAGGCGGATGAGGTACAACAGAAGATGATCACATCAACTTCCACTCCTTTCAGCCAAGAAGAATCTGATGCTATCCTGGGCACAGGTTCACCCAAACTGGACAGTCAAAGAGTAGGGGGGAAAAAAAATCACATGGCCTTTGTCCAGTCTTCGACTGTCCAGTTTGGGTGAGTCTGCACCCATGATAGCGTCAGATTCTTGTTCTTGGCTGACAGGAGTGGAACCTGATGTGATCTTCTGCTGTTGTAGCTCATCCGCCTCAAGGTTCAACGTGCTGTGTATTTTGAGATGCTTTTCTGCTCACCACAATTGTACAGAGTGGTTATCAGAGTTACCGCAACCTCAGCTCGAACCAGTCAGGCCGTTCTCCGTTGACCCTCTCTTGACATCGACAAGGTGTCTCCGTCCGCAGAACTGCCACCCACTGGGTGTTTTCTTCTTTGTTGCACCATTCTGTGTAAACTTTAGAGACTGTTGTGTGTGAAAATCACAAGATTTCTGAAATACTATGATTAGCTGATTAGATAATTGCATAAACGAGTAGGTGTACAGGTGCTCCAATTAAAAAAGTGCTCGGTCAGATGGAAACTAAAAACCCTTCATTATCTTATGAACCCTTGAACAACACTTTGAGAATGCATTGTTATATTCAGACAGGTTTAAACAAATCAATTCAACGCTTTGATACTGAAATCCCACAGTTAGCTAATGCGAGTTATATTGGAGCATGGGGGCGTGTCCTAATTAGCATATTCATTGATTCTGGTGGAGGGTAAAGGTGTAGACATGCTCCTTGGACTTTTTTTCTTTGGCGTTAAAAACATTTTGAACCTTTTAAGGTTTTTTTTTAATATTCATTAAGTCAAATATATTACATAAAAACATACAATTATATAATACATTACGTTATGCAGATAATGTACAGATATTTTGCTGCAGCCACAGAACACGCTGAATAATTTATAAAACACAAAGACTGTCATTGGGCCACTTTTATCCGAAGTGACGCTTTGATCGTTTTTTTGTTTCGTCTCTGAAGACGTGAACACGTCAGTAAGCAACGGGTCGGCCATCATTTCCTGTCAGAAAAAGAAATGTTCACAAACTACAAGCTTGTAAATTTAGGTTCATAAATCTGCATCTATACAACTCTTATGTTTTAACCAGCATCCAATTACAACAGTCAAATTTAACGCTAGTGATCATACAGCTACGTTTACACCTGCATAAGCCCTTAACAACAACTGATATAAGTAAGTATATATAAAAATATTAGGGCCTCATTCATCAATCTTTAAGTAAAGTTGTGTGTAAGTCAAACCATACAGGATTTCGCAAAATGTTTTAGTGATTGTTGCGACCAAAAACGCTCGATTTTGCTGCGGCTTTTTGGTTTTTTTGGTTTTTTTTTTCCAAAATCTGCGATGCGACTTGGAGTTTTTCGTTCTTTTTTCATGGAAAACTACTCGAATCGGTGAAATCGCAACTGTGTGAAAACTTTCACAGTGATGTTTGTTGTTAAACAAGACCTTTTAGCTGTACTCATGTTTCGACGCACGTGAATCAAAGAGGGTTTTCGCTGAATGCGCGTCATGATGATGTCACACGACAGGTCACGTGACGCTTCCGGTCCGAATCGGCGGCAAAAATGTGGCGATTTCGAAAAAATTGCAAGCCGCTACGAATATTGCGGAGTTCACTTGATTTTGGTTAGCCAAACCGGACTCCAAATTTTCACTGAAGTTTAAAATCAACGTTGGTTAGTCTTCAAACGAGTACGTTTACACAAAGTCAGGAACACAAGTAGGATACGAACGTTTTTCAGAATTTACAGGATTCTCAAGAATACTAAATTTTGTTTGTGTGTACAGGCTCGTACGAACGGTTTGCGTACAAATCCGTAAATCTTGATAAACTAGGCCCGTTTATTTGTTACACTACCAAAACGTTAACAATATGAAACGGGGAAGGGGCGGAGCTTCCAGAGAATGTCAGTTAAACGCAGTTTTGTTAGAATGTTAGTATCGTTTTAAACGTGCAGGCTTGTGACTGTTATCAGGAAAGGCTTAAGGAGGTGTTACGTAGCCCTATGAACACCGTGTTAAGGTCTTATGTTACAGTACACGATCACAATTTTAGGAGTCAGGACAGTGCAGTGGGCGGAGCCAGAGCAACAACAAAAAAAAGTGACTTTTGACACCCCGAGGTTCCTTCAGAGCTCCATGTTCCTCCTGGCGACAGTGACGTGTCGGCCCGTGTGGACCATCTGATGCTTCTTCAGATGGCTGGACTGGCAGAAGCTCTTGCTGCACTGCGGGCACTGGTACGGCCTCTCGCCCGTGTGCACGCGCTTGTGTTTCTGCAGGTTTCCGCTGTGGCTGAAGCGCCGGCCGCAGTGCGAGCACGTGTACGGCTTCTCCCCCGTGTGGCAGCGCTGGTGGATGCGCAGGTTAGCGAGTCGGTTAAAGTTTTTCCCACACAGCAGACAGATGTGGCGCTCGTCCCGGCTCTGCTGTCTCCAGCCGTCTTCCTCGAATGGAAAATGCTCCACGAAGGTGTCCAGAGTGTCCGTGTTATTGCACGGAGGCGCTGCGGGGAAGTCCGCCTCGTTCTGAGACGCGTGGAACTGCAAATGCGTGCACGGGAAATAGGCGTTTTGGAGAACGGGTTCCAGAACGGGTTCTTCTGCACCCGGGTAGTCCGACTGTTCCATTTCGGTTTTGATTTCAGCAGGAAACAAGCCGTTTTGCCCGTCGTTGGGTGGCTCCTCCTTGAAACACGGCTTATCTTTCAACGCTGTGGTGTCTGACTGACGACTGCATGAAGGTTTCTTCTGTCCAAACGAAGTAGGAGGAGGAGGAGGAGGAGGGGACACAGTGAGCTGGGCAGTGATGTGTGAAACTAAACACATGAGGCAAGAAGAAAAAAAAATACACAAGTAAGACATAGACAAAAGTAAACATTGTGAAAGTACCCAGAGTTCCACAAGTCTGAACCTGGAGTTAACGAGATCACGGTTTATGTTAATCTATATAAAAACCCTCACTTAGTAACCCGTATATGGACAAGCTGAAGGGTGCTTGATGACGCCTGTCCAGCTCGGGGGTTGGCAATACTTTGCGCGTACCTGCGGTGTCCCTGTCCAGCTGGTCCTGCAGCTCCTGCACTCTCCTCCGCAGTCTCTCGTTCTCCCTCTGCGTCTGCGCGCTTTTCTCCTCGTACTCCCGCACCGTGTCCCGCACCGCCTCCAGCACGCGCTGCACCGCTGCCGTCAGCAGCTCGCTCACGCGCTCGTTCAGACGCTCCGCTTTAGACATCTCCATTCCTGCACAAAAAAAAACGATTCGTGTTGTGTATATATATATATATATATATATATATAGATTTAGATTGGGGTTTTTGATCCACTCACGAACTTAACGCAGCTTGCTAAAGATTGGAAAATAAGACGCATACAACTGTGATTTTATTTAGCACCAAAATCTTTACGACTGACGCATTTCGGCAGAGCTTGTTATTGTCGGCATCCAGGATCACTTCCGGGTAAACGTGCTGGACTCTGTCATAATAAAAGTCTAGACCTGCCTTGCATTTGGCGAAGTTTCCACCGTTGTCACCCTAGCGTGAATCATGGCCACTCCAATAATACATAATCATCATTAAATTATTAATATTATTATCATTTTTATTATTATTATTATTATTATTAGTAGTAGTAGTAGTCAGTGCACCATCTTGCACTGTGTTTCCAGTATAAGTTTTGGTTCCACAGGATAAGGCAGCGTCAGTGTGGTTACTAATGGCATACGATGTGAAACTGGATGACTTGCGAAATCTTACCGCGATGCGTTCCTACGAATAATAACAGACCACAGTGTGGCAGTGGTGGCTCAGTGGTTAAAGGCTCTGGGTTACCTTATCGGAAGATCAGGAGTTCATGCCCCAGCACTGCCAAGCTACCACTGTTGGGCCCTTAACCCTCAATTGCTCATTTGTATAAATGAGATAAAATGTAAGTTGCTCTGGATAAGGGTGTCTACTAAATGTAAAACATGCTACAACACAATTTTGAACACTCCTTTCAGCATTTTCCGACGGTGAGGACTGTCGACGAGTGTGCTTTCAAGCTAGCAAACACGGTTAACACAATTGCTAATGCTTTTCTAGATTGATCACAGCAAAGGTTGGTAAAACATTGGCTTTCCTACTCAGGCCATACACATACGCATCAGGGGCGCCACGTTATATAATTTTGTATGGACGTGGATTAGAGTTTTACCCCAACCTAGTTTGCTACCCCAATAAAGTCACAGTGTCTAAGCTGGCCATGGCATTGAAAAAGGTATTGGCCACACCTCTGCGTACCCCATGTCCCATGTTGAGTAAATGTATTTTTTGCAGGATAGTAACATCTCAATCTGAAGATTTAGTTCTAAACAGAACTCGTGAACGCTCAACATATTCACTGTACACAGCTACACAACGTGCAATGTGGTTCGACTTTATTTTGAAGAGCTACACTGCATGTTTTTAGCCACAAAAACAGCTTTTCGAGGTGGAAATTTTTATTTTAATTCGGAGTCCAGTCATTCTCTTGAAGAACACTTGTAAATGCTCAGGTCTTGCACTTACAGTAGTACTAAGTGTAATAGTCTACCTTGAAAAGTTTTTTGTGTTTTTTAAATTAGCCTAGAATCAGTTGTCATATTCTTTAAAGGTGATGGTGGACTGTTTGGGGAACTACATGATGCCGTGAGAGAATCATATCTTTAGATTCACTACGAGTCGTTCAGACCAGAGGACGCTCAAGGTAGGCTTGTGGTTGTCAGGAATTTATAGAGGTGGCGGATGGAAGTGCAGGTAATGGTAAAATTTAATGTAGTTCAGCACCGATTTTGGCTTAACCGTGACAAAGTGGTTCACAAAGTGGTTTATGGGGACCCCCAGGGTTCCATTTACCACAGCAAGGGGGAGTGAATCTGAAGATATAATTCTCTCATGGCATCATGCAGTACCCCAATTGTGGCACCATCAGTTTTAAAGAATTTCTCATTTAGTTACAGCAGTGAAAAATGACAAGCAGAGTTATTATATTAAACATTGTGTTTGTATAGATGTTAGTCTCTTTGACTGGTCGCTTGAATTGAATGGGTTAAAAACAAGTACAGACTATACGGTGCTGAGGTTCTGAACCCATCTCCAGCCTCTTCTCCTAAATACCGCTCCTCGATTTTAACTTCGATGTAGCCCATTCACCTCAAGTTTTGACGTGTTGTGCGTTCTGAGATGCTTTTCCGCTCACCACGGTTGTAAAGAGTGCTTATTCGAGTTACTATAGTAACTTCCTGTCAGCTCGGACCAGTCTGGTCATTCTCCTCGGATCTCTCTCATCCACAATGTGTTGCAGCCTGCAGATCCTCCACTCACAGCATGTGCGGAGAAAACATGTGTTGCACAATACATGATAGAAAGAAGCGGTATAGGTAATGGAGGATTTATTGTAGGAAGGAATGAACATAATCAACAAATGAACATCTTTTTGGGGGGAGGTTGTGGGGTGTGGGGTGGGGGAAGGTGCGTGTATCAGATGTATCAGATGTATGAGGTCCATTTCAGCCAATAAAAGACCAAAACAGCATGCCACTCTGTGTACATATATATAGATAAATGTCTGCAGATACTGTATGTCTATGCTAGGAACTCAATAACGTCCATAAAAACTCCCTAATGCTTTGCTTGTTTGACATTATATTAAATGTCATCTATAATTTATTGCTCTGAGATTTAATTTTGGCCAACAGAAAGAAAAATGAAAGGCACTTCTTGGACGTTTTTTTCCACTGAACATTACAAAAAAAATTCTTTCCACTACAGAAGCATTAAAAACCTATTTTCCCACAGGATATCTTTCCCATGTCAGTTCAGACAGGATATATTCCCTGGGGTTACCCGGGGATGGGACTAAAATGTCAGAGATAAGAACATTACCCCAAGTCCAAATATGTGAAGTCTAAAAACGAGGTGTTTTAATTGGCATTTCGAAAAAGTCAGAGGTAATTGATTCCTCACTCACCAAAAATGAATACAAGAGTAGCTGTAGGAAACACAGCTCATGGCATTTAAACATTACTGTTACAGGTGAAACAGTTAATTTAAACAGAGTACACCTTGTGGTTTTTTTGTTTGTTTGTTTTTTTTAGAAACCCAGTGGTGGACTAGAATCAGCACCAGTTATAAATGTCAGAAGAATCTTGAAAGAAAAAGGATAAAGTGGTATAGAAGATGGATGGATGGATGGAGAATCTTGGAAGATGTGTTGCTGTTAAAATTCAATGTATTAAAGACAACAACCTACCTTTTACGTACATACCCTGAATGCTGTTAAGTAACCATTCCCAAGAGAAGATTCCCAAGAGTCTCTTCATCAGCGTCTCTGTTGTTACTACCTTCTTCACTCCAATTTACAACAGGGAGGTCTTTGAACATGCTTCATGCCATCGAAGGCCTTCTGGTTTCTTTTGACTGTGAGACGCATGAATTAATCTCTCTCTCTCTCTCTCTCTCTCTCTCTCTCTCTCTCTCTCTCGGGTTTAGTACAATAGGATTGAAGAATTATCATTTTTGACAGTTTTTTTTATCTTATATGGTTGATATTTAATTAACATTAATCACAACTAAATCTGCGCAAAAATATACCTGTTGGATACTTCATGGATCTCAGGAATCAATCTTCACCAATTGCTTTTCCTGTCCACACATCATCGAGTACAAACTAGAATATAGGGCTTTAAGTCCTGGACCTCCATGTATAATGGATGAAGCTACCAGTTTGACCACCAGTGGTTCTTTGATGTCTAAAAACAAGACTTTGAACAAGTTCAAACTTCTGTAATTTAATTAGAGTGATAGATAGATAGATCAGGTTATGACGTTTTCAGGGCTTCAGAACTCTTGGAATTTGTTACTTGGTTGCACATGTTTTTGTGACTCGTGCCACCGAGTGAGTCACACATTTAAATTTATCTGCCCTGTGCCCCCCAATGGGTGGCGCCACGCTGCTCAGTGAGTCACGTAGTTTCGTCATGCTTTTGGGATGTTCTGCTTTCCATAGCGAAACACACCTGCTGTATGGAACACAGTTGAACAAAGTGTAAAGTATGTCTTAAACCACTCAAAATACGAGCTGCTGGACCGCACACTATACGCTATGTTGTCAGCGCTCAACTTCCTGTTACTGGGTTACTCTAAAAATGTACTAGATCGCAGCCTGTAGCATAAGTGCTATAGTAGATTAGGTTAGAGGTAGATGTAGCATCTTTCAGGAGAACAGTAATTGAATTTTTATACATAATTTTCTCAGTTTTCCCTTTTGGAGACCTTTACAGTGATAGAACGTCAGGTATGACCAAAAGGAACACGTTGAATTGACCGTGTGAATGGTTTTCGCCTGCTGCCGCACATATTCCTTAAATCGCATGTAACATGTAGCTTATTACTTTTGTTTTGCTTCAAATCGCATTGTCCAAAAACGAACCAGTGTCCCCAATTTTCTTATTACTTGAGAATGCAACCTGAAGTTTTTTGGGGCTTTTGATGCTGATGTCAGTTCAACTCGAGAGACATACCATAACGTTCCCTTATGAGGCATTTCAAACAAATAGTTCTTCCTATATTCAGGGATGTGGAAAAGATTTATTTTGTTGTAGGGGAAGCAATAACTCCTAATATCTTGTTGCAGTTCGGAATTAAAACACCCACCATTGAAGGCAGCGGTCTCTTCATAGTGCCTCATAGTGCCATCTTTGTTGTGTAGATTATTCTCGCTTATGACAGAGACCTGAGCAGTTTCACCTCAGGCATGGAGGTTGAGGTCATTGAGGGTACATAAGCATTTTTAACCAATTTTCAATGAAGTGCCAACAGAAATGTCTTTTTCATTGGACTCAGAAGCCTGAAGATGATTAAAGTCTTCTTTCACTTAAACTCTATGGACTTCTGTGGGCATATGGGCACCACCTACATGCATAATTGCTTTAGAAACATTCTGTAGTATCCAGAGCTCTATTCAACGCCAGGTTAATGTTGAACTGCCTCAAATTTAGGACCTCAAATACTCCACCACTACTGTACTCAGTCTATACCAACACAACACAAAACAACAACACCACTGTCATTGGCCTTATCACAAATTGAGATGAGCCAAATGAATCACTGGTTCATTGGTGAATCATTTAGCTTCCTGGTGCAGCCAAAACAACCTTGAGCTCAACCATCCATCCATCCATCCTCTACCACTTACTCCTTTTGAGGGCGCCCCTGAGCTCAACCAAACCGAACTTAGTTAGTTATAGTACTTCATTAGCAATAATATCAAGGTCCAGATTGGCGCAACAAAAAAGCATTGTCTGGAGATCGCAAGTTCAAATCCCAATGATGTCACCGCAGTCATCTTGGACTAAGGGAGCAAAAATGGCTATGCTCTCTGGGTGGGATTGCATATTCTCTCTCCTCTGCCAATCACAGCAACACTAGCTTGTGTGCAGAAGATATAGCTATCTAGTAATACCGGTAGTGGTGCACCTTTCGCTGATACAGGACAATTGATGATAACCAGTGGAAACTATTGTCGAAATGTAATTTATACAAACTTTATCCATCCATCCATCTTCTACCGCTTACTCCTTTTCAGGGTCACGGGGAACCTGGAGCCTATCCCAGGGAGCAT
>JANDJT010000032.1:25140611-25153862 GCA_024331685.1 Stegophilus panzeri | reverse complement strand
AGGGTGCCAATCCATCGCAGGGCACAATCACATACACATTCACACACCCATTCATACACTACAGACACTTTAGACACACCAATCAGCCTATCATGCATGTCTTTGGACTGGGGAAGGAAACCAGAGTACCCAGAGGAAACCCCTGCAGCACAGGGAGAACATGCAAACTCCACACACATATGGCCCCGACGGGACTCAAACCCCGGACCCTGGAGGTGTGAGGCGAACATGCTAACCACTAAGCCACCATGTGCCCATACAAACTTTATAGAATGGTATTTTTTTTCTACTTCCAACTCAACCCTTTGTCCTCAGCCCCTTTGTTACAGGTTTACAGCTTTAATATATTTGTGTGGTAACGCAATAAAGAAAACAAAGTGCACTGCCAAGCCAGATGTTGAGTAATGTTAAATTAGAAAGATGAATGTACAGTGGTGCTTGAAAGTTCGTGAACCCTTTATCATTTTCTATATATCTGCATAAATAATGACCTAAAACGTCATCAAATGTTCACAACTTTTCCTTTCACACGCACAAGAGATCCCGATTAAACAAATGAGGCAAAAAATATTATACTTGGTCATATATTTATTGAGGAAAATGATACATGTCTGTGAGTGGCAAAAGTATGTGAATGTGTCAGATTAGCAGTTCATTTGAAGGTGAAATTAGGTGTTTAGAGTCAGGTGTTTTCAATCAATGGGATGATGATCAGGTGTGAGTGAGGAAGCGCCCTGTTTTATTTAAAACACAGGGTTCTATCAAAGTATGATCTTCACAACACACGTTTGTGGGAATGTATCATGGCATGAACAAAGGAGATTTCTGAGGACCTCAGAAAAAGATGCTCATCAGGCTGGAAAAGGATACAAAACCATATATATACTTTTAATATTAAAATGGCCTTTATTTATGACACATTATTAAATCAGACTCATTATTAATTTCTTCATACTGTAACCACGTACAAATTTAAAGATAACTGAATCTTTTGCAAAGTTGTTTTTTTTTTTTTTTTTTTTTTTTTTTACAAATCCTTCATAGAGTAATAAATGATCTTTGCATATCTGTGTTTAGTAAAGTGTTCATGACAGCACCAGTTTAGATTCATGTCAACGACGTCTTTCATATTCTGGTGCGAAAGGGAATGTCCACGTCAGCCATTTTTCTGGCGTAGTCTTCATCAAACATTTCAGACTGAGCTGGTGTGAAGTAGTTGGTCCAATCTCCAACCTCCCCTGTGGAAAAGAAACACATTAGTGTAACACTGACTTGGGGAGAACTGGGAGAAATGCTAGTAATGTTGTACATCCAGACCTTTTCTCATGAAAGGAGAGATGGAGTGGTCAAATATGATCTTTGGGACAGACGAGTAGTTGGACATTGGGTTGTTCTTCATGACATTAAAGGATGTCAACTCAACGATCTTGTCAATGATGTCATCAGATAGCGACAGGTCCAGGTACCGCATGATCCTCACTATTTCTCGACGAGGGTTCTGAATTTGGAAGGAAAACCAATAATAATAATAATAAATAATGAGGTTGACCTGGACGTAAACCTGCTATGCACCTACAATGATGATGATGATGATGATAGGATGGTCACTACTGCTGCTACTGCTAATAGTATATATTTTAATTGTGCACCATTCCGAGTATATACTCTTACTTTTTGGGAATAAACTCATTATATGCAAACATTCCTTTCATAGTTTCAGACTGGAAGCCCACATTGTGAAGTTCTACATGATATCAATGGTTGGGAAACTTCTAAAATCATATTGTACCTCTTTCATGTCCTCAAAGAACATGTAAAGGATATTTCTCTTCTCTCTTTCTTTCCAGTAACCTTTCACATGGTCGTACCAAGATCCCCAGGCCACTGTGGACATACATATTAGTGAAGAACCTCATTTTTAAGGTACTAACTATGTGACTTTCAGATTATTGAACACTGTCGAATCTCACATTTTCCCTCCATGAACTTCTGGAGATATTCTTCCCATGAACCTGGTTCTGGATGAATCAGATTCATTTGGTCAAAATGGTAGTAGCTGATCAGGTTGTCTTTAGCATTTCGAGCCACATAAATAACCTGGTGGGAGAGAAAAGCAAGAGGTGTATTCAGGAAGAGGAAGATTCTGGTAGAAATGCCATGGTTAATGATTACAAGTGACTGAACCTCTTGAGCCTTAATTACCTTTCATCATCTAACTGTTACAAAATATACCAGAAAGGCTGAATTTGACAGCTAATAGGAGACATACAGCACATGATACCTTTCAGGTGGTGATTGATCTCAGATGGACAGAAGCTCCCTAAATTCTACATCTATCTACAACCCCAATTCCAAAAAAAAAAAGTTGGGACGCTGTGTAAAATGTAAATGAATGTCAATAAAAACAGAATGCAATGATTTGCAAATCTCATAAACCCAGATGTTATTCACAATAGAACATAGAAAACATATCAAATGTTTAAATTGAGGAAATGTACCCTTTTAAGAAATAATAAGGTCATTTTGAATTTGAATGCCGCAACATGTCGCAAAAAAGTTGGGACGGGGGCAACAAAAGGCTGGAAAAGTAAGCGTTAGTAAAAAGAAACAGCTGGAGGTTAATTGGGAACAGAGTATCTTAGAGACGCAGAGTCTTTCAGAAGTAAAGAAGGGCAGAGGTTCACCAATCTGCAAAAAACTGTGTCTACAATTTGTGGAACAATTTCAGAATGTTCCTCAATGTAAAAATCGTGAAGACTATGAACATCTCATCATCTACAGTTCATAATATCATCAAAAGATTCCGAGAATCTGGAGAAATCTCTGTGTTCAAGGGACGAGGGTGAAAATTAATATTGCATGCCCATGATCTTCGGGTCCTCAGGCGGCACCGCATTAAAAACCACCCACTTTTGGGGGTGAGCAAAAGTATTGGAACAATAGTCTTAAACTAAATTACAGTAAATTATGCTTAATATTTGGTTGTGTATCCCTACAAGCCAGTGACTCACTAACATCACCAAACTGTTGTATTTTACTTTTGTGATGCTTTTCAAAGCTTGTACTGCAGCTTGTTGTTGTTTTGGGGGGGTTTCTCCATTCAGTCTCCTCTTCAGGAGGTGAAATGCTGATCAGTTGGGTTAAGGTCTGGTGATTGACTTGGCCAGTCTAAAATCTTCCAGTTTTTCCCCCGATGAAGTCCTTTGTTGAGTTGGCAGTATGTTTTTGGGTCATTGTCACAGCTCTCACAATGTGTCTGTCATCAGCTGCTGTTGTTTTCCTTGGTAGACCTGATCACTGTCTGATTATTCAGTACACCAGTGGTTTCTTTCATTTTCAGGACATTCTAAATTTTTCTATTGGCTTTGCCCAATGATTGTGCACTGCCTCTGATTGATTTTCCCTCTTTTCTTTGCTTCAAAACAGCTTGCTTTTCTCCCATAGACAGCTCTCTGATCTTCATGTTGCTTTATCCTTTTTAACAACAAATGCAGTCTTCCCAGGTGAAACTGAAGGCTAAAACCTAAGAGTAGATGTTCAGAACTACTTCTTGTTTAAACAATCAATCTAACAGGACACACCTGGGCAACAAGAAACACCTGTCAGTCACATGTTCCAAAATGTTTTGCTCGCCTACAAATTGGGTGGTCTGATACAAAATGTTCTATATTTAACACATCTACATATAACTACCAGGAAATTAAAGCTGAAAATCTAAAATCTCTTCTCATATTCATCCTTTGATCTCAAACCAAAATGTCTTCAGTCTACAGCAAAAACCAGTGAATTGGCCTTGCCGTTCCAGTAGTTTCGGAGGGGGACTGTAGATGTAAATATCAGTAAATGAAAGCTGAAATTCTGATCTCTCATATACTTTCAGAGGGGACTGTATATTAGTGAGTATTAGTGAACATTAGTGTTTGATAACTGCTGAAATAAAACAGACTTTGTCTTAACTTGTTTCAACATTTACATTTACCTTGCATTTATTTTCCCAGAATCCTTCAGGCACCAGATGTATGGGTAAGTGCGTCTTGATGACTCTGGGAGGTTTCAATGTTTTTAGTAGGTCCAGTCCTGGAAAACAGGTAGAGGACAGAAAAAAGCCTCTGTGTGTGTGTTTGTGTGTGTGTGTGTGTGTGTGTGTGCGTGTGGTGTCTGTGGTGTTTCCAGAGTCTTTTCAAGCGAAGTCGTAATCATACATCAAAGGATCTCAAGTTTACAACCATGTATTTTTACCTGAGGGAACTGGAGGAGGATAATGGATCTCCAGAAATGGGAAGCGTGCGGCAGTTGGAGCTCTCTTACAAATCTCAGCATCTCCATTATGCAGCAGCAGATCCACTATTTCTTGGGCCCATGTGGTACCTGTTTTATCGATGAAGAAAAAAAATTTCAATAAAGATTTCAGCCCAGCAGAAGAGGTAGAAGATATGTAACAGATCGCTCAGACCTCCCATTCCATAATATCCAATATGAACAAAATAAGCATCAACACGTGTCATTATATTAGAGTTTGGACCAACTCAAAACACCAGCCATAATAATGAATATTTAATCTTTACGTTCAGTCATTACTAACAGAGCCTGCTGGTACACGTACATCATCATCATATGATTTACCAAGGTGGCGCCCATGAGGTCAGCTGCCGTCAAGACTGCTCTGACCACTATTTGTTTATTTTTGTTTATTTTTTTTAAACATTCCCTTACATTAACCTCTTTTTCTTTTCACCAGATACGAGAGAAACACTCTTATTTCTATTGCTTTACAATCCACTCACCTATCAGCATTTTTAACACCAGGTCCCTGCTGGCCGAGCGAGAGGACGTAACCCGGAGTGGTGGCTCTGAGGGAAAGGAGCTGGCGTCAGGAACAGGCTGAGGGCTCGCTCACACCGTGCTCCCCTTCTAGCCAATATCCAGTCTCTAGAGAACAAGGCCAATGAGCTCAGGGCCAGGGTTAAGTTCCAAAGGGACATTTGGGACTGCAGCCTCCTATGCTTCACTGAGACATTGCGGAACCCAGAGGTACCGGACCACGCCATCCAGCCAGCCGAGTTCTTCTTGGTTTACCGCATGGACAGAATAATGGAGTCGGAGTAGTCAAGGGGAGGTGGAGTGTGTCTGATTGTAAACAGGATATGGACTTTAATAGTGCCATCCTCAAATGCGTAGTGCCAAACTTCCACAGACACATCACCTGCCTCACCAGGGCGAAAGGATACTGGACCATTGCTACACACCATTCAAAGACAGCTACAAGGCACAGTCTCATCCACCGTTTGGGAAATCAGACCATGTCACCATCTTCCTAATGCCTAGATACAGTACAAACAAAGGCTGAAACAGGAAGCTCCGGTTCAGAGGGAGGTTGTAGGCTGGATGGACCAATCAGTGGCTGCTTTGCAAAACACTTTTTTGTTTTGCTAAAACATCTAAAACACTTTAGATGACTTTAGACTGGGACATCTTCAGGCACAGCTCTGATAGCATCAAAATGTTTATGGAAGCAATTGTGGGATTTATTGGGAAACTAGCAGATGATACAGTCCACAAAACAATCATCAGAAGGTTTCCCAACCAGAAGCCTTGGGTGGATAAAACCATCGGTGATGCTCTGAGATCTCGCACCACTGCCTATAATGCAGGTCTCACCCCAGCAACATGGAGTCCTACAACGTGCGCAGAGCAGTGAATGAGGCAAAGATTCTCTATGGGAGGAAACTAGAGTCACAGTTCCGTTAGGGTGGCTAGGACTGAGAATGATAACGGACTATAAAACACCATCCTCCAGAACGGTGAATGTAGACGCTTCTCTTTTTATGCACACAGCACTAACAGTGCTAGTGGCAGTATGCATGCGGAGAGTGTCAGAGTGGGAAATGCTTTCATCATCTCGGCACACAATGTGAGGAAGGCTTTCAGGAGAGTGAACACCAGGAAGGCAGCAGGACCAGACACCATCTAAGGTCTGGTCCTTAGAGCCTACACTGACCAGCTAGCACCGGTGTTCATAGAGATATTCAACCTCTCCCTGACACAGTCAGTAATACTCACATGCTTCAAACAGTCCATTACCGTTCTTGTTCCAAAGAAACCCCAGCCTGCCTGCCTCCATGACTATCCCCCCTGTAGTCCTGACTCAGTTGTGATGAAGTGCTTTGAAAGGCTGGTCAGAGACTTCATCAACTCTTTATTACCTGACACATTGGACCCATTACAATTCATATACCTTCCCAATCGCTCTACTGAGGACTCCATCACACACTTTTTACACACAGCCCTGAGCCATCTGTACATTAGGAAGGGAAATTATGTTAAAATGCAATTTGTTGACTACAGTTCAGTGTTTAGCACTATAATTCCTATATAAACTATATAAACTCACCACCAAGTTGGAGGACCTAGGACTTAGCCCATCCCTTTGTCAGTGGCTCTCCACCTTCCTGACAGACAGACCACAAGCAGTATAGGTGGGCAGACATGTTGTACTCTCCCTCACCCTCAGCACTGAGCTCCCTGACCTGTAGTCAATCTACAGCAACCTGTGCTTGACCAAGGCCAAGAAGATAGTGAAGGACCTCAGCCATCCGAACAATTGACTCTTCTCTCTGTTGTGGTCAGGGAAGTGCCTCCGCTCCCTGAAGGTCAACACAGAGAGAATGAGGAGGAGCTTCTTCCCACAGACCATTTGGGCCCTCAACCAGGACAACATATAAGACTAGAGTTTGGACCTGTTTGCACAACACACACTACCTCAGCCTGATGTTATAAATTTTCTCCAATTTGATCAAATCCCACCCACTAGCTAACTCTCCCCTATCACATGACAACTACCAACTGGAGAGGGTGGAGCAAGCAACTTCTTTCTTCCGAGACACATAAAGCCCAGCCAACCACCTTTTCTAACTAAGAGAGAGAGCATACTTATACAATATAAGAGAGACAGTAATGCCTTCCCTCCCACCCAGAGGCCAGTTTTGCTCTCTAATCTCCCAGCCACAGATAGCTGCTTTAAGTTGTGGTTTTATCTTAATGCCGTTTTGAAGCAGGATGGGGAAGCAGGAGAATTGACTTCATGAGGTTGGTTTATGTAAGAGTGTACAGCTTTTGTTACGAGTTTGCTGATGAGACGGTCACGGTGCAGGAAAGTTTAATTGGACGACTCACGGACTGTCTGCAGTGTGGGTCGTTTAGGAGAGTCCATGTGCTGGGTAATGCATTGGGTGCAGATTTACTTTAGCATAGGATAATAGGAACAAGATCACTGTAGAGTGATATTTATGCTGTAAAATGAAAGGTTTTATTTCACATGTTATACAAGGCTTAACGGAACAACTACGCTGTTGAAGAAGCATAGCTGGTAACATATTGAATAAGATTAAAGCAAGTACCTATTGTCTTTAGAAATAAGATATACAGTCAAGGCAAGCACCGCATTTACCAATGACCCTAGCACTGGCAATGTTTCTGCAGAAGTAATGAATAAATGAAACCAGTGTGTATATCTTGGTGTGTTGTCTTATAATGCTAGTGCCCCCATGGCTCCGATTGCAGTGGAGTCCTTCCTTAATCCAGAGCTAGATGCCTTGATTTAATTCAATTAAACACACTCCGTTAGCACCTTCCAACCTCCATTGTAAGGTGCGGGAACTTTGGGAAATATGGGTGTAAAAATTCCCTTTTTGTTTCGGAGGGAAATGAAGAAATGGCAGGCAGGCATGTGACAAATCAAAGGAGGCTCTTTATTTCGTTTTACTTTCGCTTTTCAGCAATTTTATTTTACTGTGCACATACACTACAGGTCAAAAGTTTGCAGAAGCTTGACTGAAATGTTTTTCGTGATCTTAAAAACCTTTTGATCTGAAGGTGTATGATTAAGTGTTTGAAATCGGTGTTGTAGACAAAAAATAGAATTGTGCCAACGTATTCATTTCTTTCATTAGAAAATTAACTATTTTATTTACAATTTGTATTATTTTTTTAAACGGACGACTCGGAGTGAAATATTCCGAAAAGCAGCCGATAAGTGTCCAGCGTAGGTGGGAACTCCTTTAATACTGTTTAAAAAGCATCTCCAGGGAGCTTCCTCAAGAAATCGGTTGAGAAAATGCCAAGAATACATTTTTGAAAATTCTAGGCAAAAGGGTGTCTACTTTGAAGATGCTAAAATACTCAATTATTTTGATTTATTTTGGATTTTTTTTTTTTTTTTATCACAACATAATTCCCATAGTTCCATTTGTGTTTTTCCAGAGTTTTGATGACTTTATTATTATTCAGATAGATGTGACATTAGATGGGGCATATGTAGTTGCAAGCACAGCAGATTATTATTATTAACATTTTTGATTATGTTTACAGGTATAGCACAGATGCGCCAGAGGGCTTGGGCTTGGTTCAAGGAAATTTACATATTATGGGCACATATGTTGCTTAACTACAGTTAGTTTGTGCCCAAAAGTGTGTTTCTGCTATGGAAACCATTCCTAACCCAGATCCAGGGGTGACCTTCTATGGAACCAGTGACAAGGCCCTTCAGATGAAGACATGTTCTGCTGAATGGATCCATACAGAGTTTTCTTCAGAAGTCAACTTGGTAGGAAATGGTTGGATGCATCTGATACCTCTGGAAGAAACACTGGCGGGGCGGGGTGAGGCACAATAGTCCTCCCCCACTCCTCAAACTTCACTTCACTTCACTGTGTGTCTTTGGAAATGTCACTCTCACAACAAGTCTGAGGCACACACTAATACTAATCAAACCTGATGCAAATTCACCTACCCAGATTCTTACAATCTTGCTCAAGCAGCTTAACAACCTCTGCCGGATCTCTGGTGAACAGTTATATAGTCGTATAGTATACTTATAGTAGTAGTTGCTACTCTGTACACAGAAAAAGCCATTTACAATATATGGTTTTATACAAACTACAAGAACTACAGTGGTGACAAGGGGAAACTACTGACTAACCAAGCTATTTGCCATGTGGCTTCTGAAATGCATGCTACACGTGAGATACTAATTGTTATGTTCCCTCGCTTATTAGAAAACATCAGATTAGAGGCACTGGACAGTGCAGCATAAAGCGTCTTCCAAAAGTGACCACCTCTTACTGTAATCTCCCAAGGTCACAGATTTTCTAAAATGATAATGGTTTTGTCTGGAACCCTCTTACAATTATATTAATGTCCAGTGCCAGCTGAGGAGAATAGCTTATAAGAGCTGGGTCTGTCCTGAGGTTTCCCCATATATAAAGCTAAGTAAAGATAACATGGGGTTAAGGC
The DNA here is from genome assembly GCA_024331685.1 of Stegophilus panzeri. NCBI lineage: Eukaryota > Metazoa > Chordata > Actinopteri > Siluriformes > Trichomycteridae > Stegophilus > Stegophilus panzeri. The sequence goes on along the minus strand of JANDJT010000032.1, from coordinate 25,144,571 downwards.
ACTGGGCAAAATTGATTGTCACAAAGAATGAGATCCATTATATGTAGAGTGCCATACTACATTGCTTTATAACATTCAGGAATGACAGTTGATTAATCTGTGGTGAATAGAGTGTGGCCCTCTCATTACAATCTAAAAAACACTGGGTTAAAAACAACCCAAATTGAGTTATTTTTTTTAGCCCAACGGCTGGGTAAATATAGGACAGAACACATTTTGGGCTGAACTAAACCCATCAAGTTGGGTTGTTAATTTGAACCCAGCAAATGGGTTGGTTTTCAACCCAAAGGATGGTTTCATTTAGACAAAAACGCCGGGTTCATTTTATTTAATAAATGGGTTAATATTTTCAGAGTTCAGGTATTTTTTACCTTTGAAAATGTCAAATCTACCACGTTATAAATAAATAAATAAATATGTCAACATGGTATCTCCTTTATTTATACACAAGAAAGTATTCAGAAATGTACTCCTAGAGCTGCTAAAGTGGTGTATATATATAGACTTTTAAGTAAATGATTCAAACAAGTCATATATTTAAGAATTTAGGAAAACGTCAGATTTCGATCAAATGAGACGTTTAAAACATCTGAAAAAACGGAGTGATCCAGTGGGCGTTACGAACGAGCAAGCCAAAGCTAACGAAGGAAGATAGCGGTGCATTTAATGTCATGTAAACTGGACTGTTATTGCACGTTTTTGCTTTTTCTCGTGTACAGTAGGGTTAGGGTCACTCAATACAAACCTTCACTCAATCATGTGTTAATTGTTAACACACCTGCGTGTCTGGTTAAAGGTCAACACAAATCAGCAGGTTTAAACATTTAACACATGCTTTGTGTTAAACATTTCAACATAAAGATTTTTTTTTTTTTTTTTTTAAAATAACACAGATGAGTTGTTTTTACTTTTTTCCCTACAGTTATCCTAAACTGCAATTTGTTCGAATGTTAAAATTCTACTAAAATGCTCACAAAATAAACAAAGTATTGCATGAAATTCTGTTGATGTTTATTAAAATCATTCAAACTTTTGACAGATGTAAGAACGAGTTGATGCAACTTCTTATAAATCTTCCTGCCATCGGGGTAGACAAGAGTCCCACTGCCTTCTATTTGAAAAGCTGTAAAAGTAGCAAAAAAAGAGTGTTGGTTAGATGTTAGCTACAAAATATGGACAAATGCCTTTTTGGGCTTTAACTGAGAAATTGCGTTACAGAATCCCAAATTGTGTAATTTTGGAAATGTGACCTCTCTCCTAATGAACAAAATGGCGCTGTAGACTCAGCAGGAAAATCTAACTGACTTGTGAATATTTATTTTCCTTCCTTTAGCAGCGATTACAGAGATAGAGGGAAGCATTACAACCTAATGTAACCCCTAACCTCTATTTTTGTCACGTTAACCTTGTAAAGAAATTTTGGCCTCGACATTACCGAGCTAGCTAAGTTCCGTTAGCCACTGACTGTCTGCACCTGTTACCCTGAATTAGCATTCACTGAATACATAAAGAAACACGACCCCAACCCATCCTCCTCAAAACACTTGCGGTGTTTTGATCGGTATGCTAAACAGTACAGTATGCAGTACATGATATTTACTGTTGAAGCCGTCGCGATAGGTAATAGTTAATTATCACTTTCAGACATTTTCAACAGCATTAACGCTAAATAGTGACGAACGCTAACTTACCTGTGTTCGTTTGGTTTCCTCGCCTCGGGACTCCGACTCCGCGGTCACAATCAAAAGCTCAAAGCAGCGAACATTCACTTTGAGGCGAGTTTTCGTTTGAATGATGACGCCGGCTGTATTATTGGTGATGAGGATGAAGCGGAATGTGGAATTAACAACGTTTCTCCTACACGTAAAAGCAATCTTTGACCTGATTGAATGGCTGGTACTTGTTTCATTTCTATCTAAACATCTCTATCTAAAAGTAAGCAAACAGCCTCATTGATTCCAAGTGACGCCATGACAGTCCTTCATAACACTAACTTGAAATAAAAATTGTTCCACTGTTATTGTACCTTTCAGAGTGTTGCAGTTTTACTTCCCAAAATACAACATGATCTAAGTGCCTATAACTGACCTAATGCATTAAGGTGGCATTGAAACCTTGACCTGTTGGATCAGGACTCAAATTAAATTTAGCACATCACGCCTTTTCTAGAAGCAGAACAGGACATTTAAAAGCTAGTGGTTTACAATTAATGATTCAGGCCTATACTATGTAGTAGGGATAATTGGTAGACTATAAATAACTCAAGCAGAACAGCAATCCCATTAGTTTAGTCTCATTAGATTCTGTCAAACTGAACGGTTCAATAAAATATGTAAAAAAATAAATAAATAAATAAATTTTAAAAATTGGTCACTTTGCACCAATTCGAATATGTATTGATCTCATGAAAATGTGACCATTACCAATGATCTGAATAAAAATCCATCATTAATTCCTCTAGTAGGTTTTAAATCAGATGATTAAAAAAAAAAAAACTGGACAATATAATATCAGTAATTTGATTGGTCATAATTTGTAATGACTCAGTGTTTTTACCTGCTTTGGGGTAGGTGGAGATGAGCAAATCAGATGGATCTGGACGGAAAGCCCAAATGGAGCTCCAGTTTTGAGCTATCCAATTCCTGAGTGGGACGCCTCGCACCTCAACCAGAGGAAAGCGCCGGATTGAACCGGCCGCCTTGTTTACAGCTTCGTTAAAACTCATGGGTTCATCCTTCTTGTCCATCTTGTGCCTTTCTGGCTGTTCAATTGCAAGGCTTATGCAGTTCTCTTTTTTATGGTTATCTCTAACTTCACTGAGTCAGGTTGGAGCTTTTGTATCAGTGTGCGCTGTTTCCTTTCCCCCTCTCACATTATTCATTTCTGAAGTGCAGAGCTGTTATATAAACTGTCATACCCACCATGGACAATTCCCCTCCCAGATTGCAAGAGGTCACTCTCACTAAAAGTTTGTAATGTTGTCTGCCTCACTTCTTGTGTTTGTGCTCACCTGTTTTGTGTTCCTCTAATTTAAGTTCTGTATTTTGTTTCTATTGTGTTGATGTGTTTGTACTGTGAGCAGCTGTTGTGTTCATCTTGAGCTTGCCTTGCCCTGGGCCTTTGTTTGGAGGGGGGGCATGTTTTGGGGGGGGCATGTTCTCATGCAAATTGCATCTGGTGTCATTATAAAAAAGTGTTGCCGTCGGTTGGGAAGATTCCACATAACATGTAGCAATCACGATGAAGATGAAGAAGCTTCCTAAAGCTCTCGGGGACATTATTAAATAAAACTTAAATGGAAAAAGCTACAGAGACATAACACAGACCTTAAACATCCCTGACGGTACAACTGGTTCAGTAATATGCAGGTGGAAAATTCATGGAACCACAACTAATAGTCTCCAGACAGGTCAACTATCCAAGATTAATGATAAGGAAGGTATGAGAGAACCCATGAGTCACTCAAAAAGATTTGCAGGACAACCTAAAAGCAGCAGGAACATTAGTTGCAAAGAGAATAATAGGAACCGAAATTATCTATATTCCTACACAAAACTCCTTATACATTGCCAGGCTCTGGGTTACTGATCGGAAGTTCGGGGGTTCAAGCTCCAGCACTGCCCACCTGCCACTGTTGGACCCTTGAGCAAGGCCCTTAACCCTCTCTGCTCCAGGGGGCGCTGTATGATGGCTGACCCTGCGCTCTGACCCCAACTTCCTAACATGCTGGGATATATGAAGAAAAGAATTTCACTGTGCTGTAATGCAGGGGTTCCCAAACTTTTCCAGGGCAAGGCCCCCCTTTTGCAAGATGTCTTTAAAACACATTAAAAATACAGACTTCTGGATATATCCCCCATTTTTTTTTATTAATTATTACATCTTACATCTTTACATTACATTACATTAGGAATTGATTGTGTGTGTGTGTGTGTGTGTGTGTGTGTGTGGTTGTCTGAG
>JANDJT010000032.1:25128975-25139884 GCA_024331685.1 Stegophilus panzeri | reverse complement strand
GTGTGTGTGTGTGTGTGTGTGTGTGTGTGGTTGTCTGAGAGTGAGAAAGAGAAAACATACTAGTGGGAGGGATGGGCACACCAAATTGTTGAGGCCCCCCGGACGCACCCTGGCGGCCCGCAAGGTGGCCGTGGCCCCCACTCTGAAAACCACTGCTGTAATGTATATGTGATCAATAAAGACTCATCATCATTATAACCTTGGGGAATTGCTGAGATTAATGGGCCAAAATTTAACAACAACGCTGCAAAAAGCTAGGTGTTACTGTAGACATCTCGAAGCTGTAACTGCCAACAACAGCTTTACGACAAAGTATTAATACTGGCAATTTGTGGTGTCTGAATTCTTTCACTATCAATGTTGGGTTTTTTTAAAAACAGATTCCAGATTTTAAGTTCTAGAGCTAAATTTGGTTGGATTGACACTACATGGTGAAAATACGAGGTTAAGGATGGAGTAATTCTCAATACCCAACACTCACTTTTGTTACTTTCTTCATTTGGGATTATTTTGGGCTGTCTATGAAATTTTCTTCAATGACTCCATTCTGTTTTGGTGCGAAGCGGCGCAAACATTACATTACGTTACATTTATTCATTTAGCAGATGCTTTTATCCAAAGCGACTTACAAATGAGAAAATACAAGCAATTGAGTATTGTTAAAACTGTTTATTTTATAATGCTATAACAGCTATTTTGTTGTTTTGTGCCTTGTGAGTGAGTCTGATGAGAGCAAACCTTCCTGTCTGGCTTAACATATACTTCGCTAGCTAGATAGCTAGCTGTTATTGAACTTTCGGTCCAAGTCCATTTTAAACTATAGCAATAGCAATAGTGTTAGCCAGTAGAGTTAGCAACAAGCTAGCCAGCATCATTAATTATATGAGTAATAACTCTAATGTTGATTATTACCTCCTCAAAGTAGTGATTAGAAGGACCAGTGTTAAAGACTTAATCAAGTACGGTGTCTATATATTAACTGATCTAAAGCTAATACTGCTATAAATTAATTTCAAAGTAGTCAAACACACTTTATACTGTTCACTGATTTGACCTCACTCCATAAACGGGTAAAGAAATAGTAGGTGATAAGACCACCAAAAACTGATGAGTTAAAATGGCAAGTTGAGGGGGCTTTTTTTTTTTTGGATGGCTTTTACTGGGCCTATATATTCTTATTCTTATTCTTCTTCTTCTTCAGTGAAATAAGTCAAACATCTTATGGAAAATGTGGCAGTACTGAATATAGCACTGGTATTTTTGTTTGCACTTATATAGTCAATAAGATGAGATGTCAGTGTTCAGTAAAATTGTCACTATACTCCTAAAAAATGAAACGTATTTAGTTGTGGCAGACATGGATTTGTGAGCACCTTCATGTATTTTGTGTACTTGAACAAGAACTGCATTTCTCTGTAATCAAACAATATGAGTTGAGGTATTTGAAGCCATTTGATTGTCGCATTTTGAAGATGGTAGACTTACTTCTTATGGCATTTTGCTATACAGCAGAGAAGCTGGTTAAAGTTAAACGAAATGCTTGACTGTACCTGTAACTTATTTGTGTGATGAATTCCTGCATTTCAAAACAAAAAGCTTATATAACACCAGCCCTGTGTAATTATTTAACTCCCATAGTATTACTTTAACCACATGTGATCTCTGAATCACTTTGGTGGACTTTCAACACCCACACATTTTCACAATATAATATTAACATTTAACACTAAGGTGGAGCAAATGGAATCTTGAGCAGTGTAAATATTTTACACTTAAAGTGTTAGTTTAATAACACGTTGTTAGCATTAATTATGGCAACACTTTGCAAAATGTTAATTGAACACTTTGGTGATAGTCCCCCTATATACACTGTGTAAATCTGAACTGGGTAGATGTACAGAGCATGAACTTGAACCTTGAACTGGGCTAAATCATGAGTTAGTGATGAACCCTTTTCAGTTGGGTTTTTTGGGCTGAATTTTTGAATGTATGCTGAAAAGTGGAGCTCTGCTGGAATTCTGCCAGCCTCCTGAATCTTTCTCTGCACACATGCACACTGGGTTCTACAGTGGTGCCAAAAGCCAGGATCAGGCCTTCATTGAGCTTTTTGAGCACACTGCAGCTGCATGGGAATGGCCAGAGGATGAAATGGCTCTGTGATTCTTCCCCCTTACTATTGGAGGGAGCCCAACATGCTACCCACAGCTGTCGTCACAGACTCAGCAGGAGTATCCTAGTGTCAAGAGGGTGGTCCTGCAGCTGATGTGCAGTAGCTGAAGGATTCCTGTTGCCAGCAGTTGATGGCAGAGGAGCAGGACATGGAACAGATAATCAAGCTGATGGTACTGGAGCAGTTCATTGCTGGACTCCCAACAGCAACGATGGAGTGGGTCCATGAGTCCATGGGTGCCATCTGCCTGAATCCCTGGATCAACTCATTTAGCTGCTGGAGGATAATCTGGTAGTGGTCCCTGGTCCAGATATCCTTTGTTTTTCTCTCTCTCTCTCTCTCTCTCTCTCTCACTCCTGTGATTATTCATGGTAGTACACATCAGGCCTTTCTGGACTCATGGTGTAATCAGACCTCAGTACATCAAAGCCTGATTTGAGGCATTGGGAAATGTACGATTGGTGAAGGTGAGGTGTGTGCCTATTATATTATTCATATTCATGAATAATACGATAATATCAAATGCATAGTGTGGAGGTGACGGTTATTTAGGGGGTTTAGTGTCCTTCCCAGCTCCATGGGGATTCCCTTTGGGGACTTCCCATTGGAACTTTGCCATGCCTTTGACACAAGTGAGAGTAATCAATGGACAAATAATCCAGCCAGATATTGCACTCACCTATCCATATTTTTCAATCATCAAGGATAAGTTATATCAAGTAACAGTGGACACTCACACAAAAGAAGACACTACTCGATTATTGGTTCCGAAAAGCCTCAGGAAACTGCTTTTCCATGCAGCCCATTATATTCCCATGGCGGGGGCACCTGCCATCTAATGGCTTGTTTCTGTGGGCCAGGCATTTGTGGCAACGTAGGCAGGTGATGTGTGGCATGACGCAAATGTCAGCTGGTGATTTACCATTAATCAATGTCCCCTTCAAAAAAGAATTGATATGGACCTTGTTGGGTCATTAGAGAGGTACACATGAGGGTATTGCTTTGTGTTAGTCCTGGTGTATTATGTATGTGATATCTGCAAACAGTTCCTCTGCACAACATCTCAGTGCACTGTTGTGGACACTCTTTTCTGAGTAATCCCCTGAGTTGGAATCTCAAGAGATTCTCACTGACCAGGGCACTACATTTATGTCACAAACACTATGTGAGCTTTACAAATTATTAGGGATTAAATTGATTCACACCAGTGTTTACCATTTGCAAACACATGGTCTGGTAGAGCAGTTTTATCAAATGCTAAAAGTTCATTCATGAGGATGCGCAAAATTGGGATAAGTGGCTTGAACCCCTGTTATTTGCAGTATGAGAGGTCCTACAAGACTCCATGAGTTCTCCCCATTTGAATGACTGTATAGGCACAAGCCCTGCGATGTCTTATGTCATTAGAGAAAATTAAGAGGGACTTTCACTCAGTTAAAAGAAAATTCAATAGGTTTTGGACCTGAGAGCAAAACTCCCCACCTTGGGTCACCTAACACAGGGGACTTTGCATCAGGCCTCAGGACGGAAGTCTCGACTGTATAACGGAAGCTCACCTATGGGAATTTGCACTGGGGGATAAAGTGCACGTATTACTTCCCACATCGAGCTCTAAGTTACGCACAACATGGCAAGGGTCCTTTGAGGTCACATGGACAGTTGAAGAAGTCGACTATATGGTCAGGCGAACAGATGGACGTGATGCACTGCATTTATGTGGAGCGTCCACCACACAAGTCTCTGCGTAAGTTGTTACTGTAGAAACGATAACTTGTTACAACAAATGAATTAATATATACCTGTAATTTTCAGCTGCACTACTGTCACAGCTGCAATTATAGAAAAGTAATCAACACTTTCTGACCAATCAGAATCCAGAATTCAACATTTCATCATCTTGCCCAGGTTACTTTGCATTTGAATTTTATTTTTACTTTCAATATTACCAATGTTATTAAATATTTACTAACACTATAATATTTAAATTTTACAACGGGGAACCACCTTCATCATCATCATCATAAGAAGAAGAAGAAGCAGAAGAAGACAAAGCAGAAAAAGAAGCACAATAAGAAGAAGGGGAAGAAGCAGAAGAAGCAGAAGCAGAAGAAGAAGAAACAGAAGAAGCAGAAGACGCAGAAGCAGAAGAAGAAGCACAAGAAGAAGAAAAAGCAGAATCAGAAGATGAAGAAGAAGAAGTAGCAGAAGAAGAAGCAGCAGCAGAAGAAGAAGCAGAAGCAGAAGAAGAAGAAGAAGAATAACAAGCAGAAGAAGAAGAAGCAGAAGAAGAAGAAGCAGAAGAAGCAGAAGAAGAAGAAGCAGAAGAAGAAGCAGAAGAAGAAGAAGAAGCAGAAGAAGAAGCAGAAGAAGCAGAAGAAGAAGCAGAAGAAGCAGAAGAAGAAGAAGCAGAAGAAGAAGAAGAAGAAGAAGAAGCAGAAGAAGAAGAAGCAGAAGAAGAAGAAGAAGAAGAAGAAGAAGAAGCAGAAGAAGAAGAAGCAGAAGAAGCAGAAGAAGAAGAAGAAGCAGAAGAAGAAGCAGAAGAAGCAGAAGAAGAAGCAGAAGAAGAAGCAGAAGAAGCAGAAGAAGAAGAAGAAGAAGAAGAAGAAGAAGCAGAAGAAGAAGCAGAAGAAGAAGCAGAAGAAGCAGAAGAAGAAGAAATAAACCCCAACATTACTACTTACCTATAACCTTCTTTCAAAACAGTGATACCATACAACAGAACCTGAGATGTTTTGGTAATATTTGTAAATGAATTTATATTTATAATCACAAAACTGCACTCGTCTGAAGCAAATATCCATTTAATTTCAGAAAAGTGCATGTCATATAAAGAGCAACATTCGTGCATCATTCCAGACACAGCAATGAACAACCAGTGTACAGAAATGCATCACATTGTTCACAGCCCCCCCCCCCCCCCAATAAGGATCATAACAGCACTGAAACACACAAAGACACATTAATTTATCATTAGCATGCTCCATTCACAAAAGTAAATCTTCCGCATAAAAGGCAAATGAAACAGTGAGATGATAAATAAAACTGTACACCCAGTCCATAAAATAAATCAAGGTTTATAATAAATGTGATATTTAAAATACTGTATATTCTTTACAGAATCGTTATTACACAGAAAACAGAAGAGGCGCTCTGTGATTTTTATCCTCGTACCCTTCACAACGTGAACAATCTCAAACTGTTGCTCTGACTGTGGAGTCGTTCGGTAGTTACAATAAACCAGATAACGTAACATGAACTCTCAAAAATAAATAAATAAATAAATAAATAAATTCATTTTGAACCTTGTACAGAGGCCCTACTTCTGGACCTCATTTGACTCTCAGGCAAAGACATTTAGAGGATGTTGTTTAGACATGTCTGTACTCAGTGGTTAACTAGCTATTTATATTTAACTTACAAATGCCAAAGAGCCCCTGTTGCATCTCTTACTAGCTTTTTTATCACCAGAATTTAAGTTAAATGTTAATTTTTTTTAATTATAAAAAAAAAAGAGGGGTGTTCAATTTTACCTGACCTTTGTGAAACAGTAACTTTTTTTTTCTAGCTTATATCAGTCGTCCAGTCTTGAATGGCTCAGGACTAGAATCAAAAGGATTAATATTTTTGTTTACCCTCTAACACCGACATGGAAACCTACTTAGATTTTTTTCCCCACTCAACTGTTCTCCCCAATTTGGTCATTTCCACCAATTCCCACCCAATCATGAGGTCCCCCTGCAATGTAGTTAAGGTTGGCAAGATGATCCTAAAATCACAGAGTGCACCTTTTAATAAACACAGACAGAGAAAACAGGAAGTCATTCTGAATGCACCAAGCATGGAAAGTAAGCACAAATAACATCTGGATATCAGAAACGTTTTCATAAACATGTTACGGGAACAGCGGTATTCCATAAGGTAGATATGGAATAACGAACACGTCGAGCATGCCGAACAACACCACGACATGTAAACGGACAGTTAGCGAGTACTTCTGTTAATCGTCGTTAGTTATAAATCAGCAGCGTGCAGCTCGATGAAAAAGAAATGACAAACTACAACCACGTCAGTGGTTTTAATTTAAGACCACTTTTGAAGGAATTTTCTGGAAGCATCATCAAACAGGGTGTTATTGCAAGAGAAATTATTGCGTTTGAAATTGAAATACGAATGCGTTTTAAGCTTCAGGTTCACTGCATTGCAAATCAGAATAAGGTTTTCGAGCGGAACACGCTGCAAATAAAACCCGAAGATCAGGGAGGGATTAGAATAAAGACTATTTTAAAACAATTGCTCCGCTGACTCAGATCAATCAAGTTCCTCCACGTCAAAATGGGAATCGTTCCGCTTTCTAAGCCGAGAGTTGGAACTCGTTCCGGCGTCGCCGCATGCTGGTTACCCATAATCCTCTGTCACTAACTGACAGGGATGAGCATCCAATCGGAAATGGATCGAAATTGGCAAAATGAGACAAGAGGTGAGTCATTTTGCTTCTAGAAAGTGGATCCGGGAAGTTCGTTGGTCAGCGTGTGCCAGCGCTCAACCTTCTGACCTTTGTTTTTCAAGCAGTCGATCCAGTGCTGCAGGGCGTCGCCCTGTGATTGACAGCCCAGAGACACGCCCCCTGTTTGACACAAACCAAAGACGATTTAGGTGGATTGGCCTACACAAAAATCCAAAACAAAACAGACTTAATAGAAGTTACAGAATAAACACTGTGAGGTACTTTAATGGTTCTTTGGTTGCTGGACTGGGGGAACCCATAAAGGTTCTATGTACTGTAGTCCCCTAAAACGGAGTTTCCCTATTAGAAGTTATTCTTAATTATCCAACGAACACTTATAAAACCCTTAGAAAGATAAGAACCCTTAAAGAACTAGGCCGTACTAGATCACTAGTGTGAACTAGGCTTTAATGACTTATTAGTGTTTCTTTAAAATAAATAAATAAATAAATAAATAAAGCAAGCAAGCAAGCTCAGGATTTTAATGATATATTCATGAAATGTCGACACAGTTAAGTATTCCAGAAAGAAAACCTATTAACCATATCTGTGATGATACAGATGATACAGTAAATAGTGCGACAATTGTTGGACTCACCGATGAAATCGTTGGACTTCCCCAGGTCGTAATCCCACACGCTCACCTCCAGCGTTTTAGACGCCAAGTCGTTAAACGTAATCTCGTAGAAAAACTCCTGCAGGAAACAGTGGAGTCTTGTACTTTTGATACGTTTCAATAAACATTTATGCGTGAAATTCCAACATGGCTTCTCATAGTAATACAAATGGGTAAATAGATATCCATGCCTCAGGGTTTATTAATCTTTGTGTCCTTTTTGTTTGTTTTTGCATTAGCTATCTAACACATTCTGGAAAACGTAACCTCACTGTGAACGATTACGGTAAAGTACGTAAAAAAAAAAATATATATATATATATATAAAATTAAAATAATTCTTTTGCTGTAAATTTATTGTAAATAACGCACGTTTTGGATATTTCTTCTTCTTCTTGGGTATGTATTACAGCATATTCTTGCTAGTTTGTGAGTTCGTTAGGTTGCTAGCTAACTAGCTAGGTAGAAACTGAACTGTTGCTCGTGCTTGCTAACGTGCTTTAACAGCCAGCTAACTGACTGGTGGGAATTCGCGAGGTCTGTTAAAGATGAGCAAAACGTCTGTGTGATATTTGGAGCAGTTTCATTGTAATCATTCGTCAATTGTAATTCGTTATAAATGAAAATTTCGTGACTTGACCTTACGGTGCATGCGCTTAATTGGAAGGAAAGGTTAGTAGAAAATGTTTGAAACATTAGAATGACATTTAGGTCCAAAGCATGCGTCGTTACTTCGTTGACCGGAAGCAGTGTTATGTGTTTTTGTCCTATTTGTGTTACTTGAATCACATTATCTAGTACTTGACATTTAAACCATGTGCTTGTGCACACACACACACACACACAAACATATTCATACCTCGTTAAACTCAGGGTTTAGTGTTTTTTTAATCACAGCTGTCTTGTGCTTGGATTTCTTCTTCACATCTGGCTTGAGGTACCTGTGATTGAGGTTGAGTGTGTGTGTGTGTGTGTGTGTGTGTGTATGAGACAAAGATAAAAAGGGAGATTCTTGGTTAATGAAGAAGTAGACAGCTCATTTATTTTATATGACCCCCCCACCCCCCCATTGCTGTTCTTCCCATGTTCTTAATACAGCGAGTGTGCCTACGCATTATTCACCCATAATACACCAGGAAGCTAGACAAATGAAGAGAGAGGCAGTGTGTGTGTGTGTGTGTGTGTGTGTGTGTGTGTGTGTGCGCACAAGACTGGGATGAATGTAGAAAGAAAGAGAGCTGAGAGAACTCGTCTCATATGCCAAATTTATTATTTAGCCTCAGGGAAATAACTGCTTGTGTGTGTGTGTGTGTGTGTGTGTGTGTGTGTGTGTGTAGGAAAGGATTGTCAGAATGGAAATAAATCGAGGGAATATATGTAAAAAACGGTTGAAAAGAAAACAAGTTAGTAAATTAGCAAAGAAACATTCTTCTCAAATGAAATGGCGTTCGTGCCTTTTACAGAAGTCAAGGAGACGCCTCGTTTTCTACGAGTACACACGAATAGCTTTAGCTTTAGCGCTATCGAGTTACGACAGTGACGTCATCGATAGTTGTTTCTATGTTGGTTGATCTTGATTGGATGCGTGATACTGAGTAAGTAAAATCCGCCCATTCGATCGGTGTATAGACATTTTACTCAAATGTTACATAAATAGTATTAAAAATATGTATTTATGCAAAGCAAGACTTCTGGATTGACCATCCGTATAGATCGTACCACATGTCCTTGGAGCGAGATAGAAAGAGAGAGACGTTGCCAGGTCTGCAGTTTTACAACAAAATGGCTATTTTTTGGGCGTTTTTGCATAAATAAATGACTTGCATTATTAGGTAATTATATTAAAAGAGAATGTGAGAACACGAGCACGGCGCTCACGTTTTGACGTAGGGGTCGGACAGTCCGTTAACGTCCATGGCTGCAAGATGGGCGCAGCGTTTGACGCCGACGCACAAACCGCCCTTCATTCTTTCTTTAGCTTCTGGAGGAACATCGCCACCTTCAGGAGTGTGAGCTGGAGGCAGGAACTGCAAACACAACAGCAAGCGGCCACGCTCTTCCAAACTGCGCTGCTGCTCGCTCTCCCACTGCGCTCAAACAAACATATTGTCACATGTTTTGGTCTTGCTGTGGTATAAGAGGAATAAAACACTTTGGAACTGCTGTTATAGGAAAATAGATACAGTAAAGTCATACTGTAGCATAGGGCACCTGGATATTCTGAGTAGGACCTTATTATAGTCCATTCCTATAGCATACTGTTATGATTAGTGTGGTTTGATCATCAGTAGGTGATAAGTTTGTGCCCCTGGTGCCACTTGGAATTCATTAATTAAGTACGTAAGTATATAATTAAATATACAGTATAGTTCAATTTAAATAGGGGCATAAATAAATAAAGGTGGCTCGTAATGTTGCGTTTGCTATTTAATCGTGTAAAACATTTTGTTTATTTTTGTGACACTTCATTTTTGAGTAGCGCCGTCATCTCGTTTTTCAATATTTTAGACTGTAGGCCATAAAATGAGGCGCTCATCACCACCGTCACAGCTCTGGCTTTGTTGCATGAGCTGTATTTCTAGTCAGTGTGGATAATAATGAACTTTGAGCGCTCAAATCTTATGTAATAAACTTGACGACTTCAGTAACGAGCTCAGTGGTAAACACCTGCTACCTCCAGAGGAATCATTTTGAACTTTGCAAACCTGGCTTGAAAGACCCAGTCGGTTCGGTGCTGGAAAAAAAATGAGGACGGAGTTTAAAAGTGAAAAAAACGACATGATGTTTATTTTCTGGAATCTGGAATTTTGTGGAGAAGCTAGCCAAACTAGTCAAACTAGGGCAAACAGAACCGTCCCCTGAGGGTTTCTAGACTCGTGTTACATTTTAACCACAAAAGAAGTGTTTCCACGTTTGCTTATTTCGATTGTGCTCTTTGCCTCTGGCATTGTGCTGTCACTAAAATTATTTTACAGAAGGTGTAACGTCATTAAAATACTGTGCCAAAATTCTTTCTTTTTTTTTTTTGTTGGTCAATGTTGGTGTTTGATGGTGAATGTTGTTGCTTGATGGAGAACGGTGGTGTGTGAAGGAAAATGTTGGTGTTTGATGGAGAATGTTGATGTTTGACAGAGAACAGTTGCGTTTAATGGTGAATCTTGGTGTTTGATGGAGAATAGTGGTGTTTAATGGTGAATGTTGGTGTTTGATGGTGAATGTTGGTGTTTGATGGAGAACAGTGGTGTTTGATGGTGAATGTTGGTGTTTGATGGAGAACAGTGGTGTTTAATGGTGAATGTTGGTGTTTGATGGTGAGTGTTGGTGTTTGATGGTGAGTGTTGGTGTTTGATGGTGAGTGTTGGTGTTTAATGGTGAATGTTGGTGGTGACTGTTGGTGTTTGATGGTGAATGTTGGTGTTTGATGGTGAGTGTTGGTGTTTAATGGTGAATGTTGGTGTTTAATGGTGAATGTTGGTGGTGACTGTTGGTGTTTGATGGTGAATGTTGGTGTTTGATGGTGAGTGTTGGTGTTTAATGGTGAATGTTGGTGTTTAATGGTGAATGTTGGTGGTGACTGTTGGTGTTTGATGGTGAATGTTGGTGTTTGATGGTGAGTGTT
>JANDJT010000032.1:25106354-25128875 GCA_024331685.1 Stegophilus panzeri | reverse complement strand
TGTTTAATGGTGAATGTTGGTGGTGACTGTTGGTGTTTGATGGTGAATGTTGGTGTTTGATGGTGAGTGTTCGTGTTTAATGGTGAATGTTGGTGGTGACTGTTGGTGTTTGATGGTGAGTGTTGGTGTTTAATGGTGAATGTTGGTGGTGACTGTTGGTGTTTGGTGGTGAATGTTGGTGTTTGATGAGAACAGTGGAGTTTGGAAAATGTTGGTGTTTGATGGAGAATGTTGGTGCTTGATGGAGAATTGTTGTTGCTTGATGGAGAAAGGTGGCATTTGATGGAAAATGTTGGTGTTTGATAGAGAATAGTGGCGTTTAATGGTGAATGTTGGTGGTGACTGTTGGTGTTTGGTGGAGAACAGTGGAGTTCGGACAATGATGATGTTTGTTGGAGAATGTTGGTATTTGATGGTGAATGTTGTTGCTTGATGGAGTGTGATGGAAAATGTTGGTGTTTGATGAAGAACAGTGGTGTTTAATGGTGAATGTTGGTGGTGACTGGTGGTGTTTGGTGGAGAACAGTGGAGTGCGGAGAATGATTATGTTTGTTGGAGAATGTTGGTGTTTAATGGAAAATGTTGATGTTTGATGGACAGTGTTGCTGCTTGTTTGACAGTACTGGTGCACGAAGAATGTTATTGATGATGGTGTTTGTTGGAGAATGTTGGTCTTTGGGGGGAAATGTTGGTGTTTAATGGAGAATGTTGGTGCTTGTTTGAGAATACTGGTGTGTGGATAATGTTGGTGTTTCATGGTGAAAGTTGGTGTTTCATGGTGAATGTTGATGATTGACAGGAGATACTAATGTGTCTATGAAAATAACGCTGTTTGCTCATAAATGTCTTGTGTTGAACAATAAAGATCTATTTGTTGTCACAGTTTGTTGGAGAAGATTTGTAGTTGTTTGAAGAATGTTGACACATGATAGTGAATTTTGGTTCATTTCAGAGAATGTCTCTTCAGTGGTTTCACTCAGTTGTTTAGATTCTTCACACTTCTGAGAAATGTCCTCTATTCACTCCCCCTCCTCTACCACATCAGTATCTCATGTTACTGAACACATTGTTTATTTGCACGCAAATGCAAGTCCATGTCATTCTCTAACAAGCTGGTCACATAGCTTATTAGCAACAAGCTGTCGCAGGGCCAGAGCAGACAAAGATGGATGGAAGTCAGATGGAGAGGAAGACAGAAGAATGAGGGAGTGTGAAGAGAGGGGGAGGAGGAAACGAATGAAAAGCAAGAGACAAAAACAAGAGAGCAGTGGAGCGTGAGTCACTCATGACTACAGGCAGCACTTATACATACAGATGTGTATATTTATAGCCTTCCAGTGGCAAGATATTTTAGGATGTGCATGTGCACTAACGCAAAGTAAAGATGCAGATTTTTCCAGCAGTTCCTAATCAGCATCTTCCTCAAAACGTTATGTAAGATGTTCCTCACGCAAATTCCTCTTATTACTAGGGATGCATTGATATCAATAAACTATCCTACTCAATGAACCTAATTATCATCTGATCACGCCCTTTCCTATCTGTTTATTGTCTTTTCCAGTTCCTTGTAAAGAACCTTCTTCCTGGACTCATGTGGCTAATTGGAAAGTCGTGTATGGTGATCTGCTGCCCTGTTTGTTTGCTGTGTCAACTGCTCTGGTAACGAGGGGACAGGTTAACGGGAAGACAGCTGCTGCCCTTGGAGATGTTGGACTCTGACACATTTTCTAAAATATGATACATTTTCTGACACATTTTCTTTAAATATGTAGTGGATGACAGAGCATGGGCATGACACATACTAATGCAGCGGGGAAATGTCTAAGCTCAGTGAATTGTTACTGGGATACAGAGGAGGTGAAAAAGAATGGATATTTACCTCCCGTAGATAACAGGAGATCCCTCGCAGTGCTGTGGTCATGGCAGTAGGAGACGCCAGCTGAGACACATAGAGATAATGTTACTCCAAAACAATCAGCCTACAGTTGAAGAAAAGAGAGGTTCCTCAAGGGCTCTTTGGAAAGTTAGTTGGACTTTTAGAAAAAGGTGGTCCTTAAGGGTTCTTTAGGTGGACAGTTGTTCTACAGTCTTAGAAAATGGGATCCTCATGGGTTTGTTGAATGGTTAACGGTCAGCCTACAGATGAAGAAAAGAGAGGTTCCTCAAGGGTTCTTTGGAAAGTTAATTAGACTTTTAGAAAAAGGTGGTCCTTAAGGGTTCTTTAGGTGGCCAGTTGATCTACACTCTTAGAAAATGGGAGGTCCTTAAGGGTTCTTTAGGTGGCCAGTTGTTCTACACTCTTAGAAAATGGGATCCTCATTGGTTTGTTGAATGATTAACAGTTCTACACTCTTAGAAAAACTAGCCTTCCTCCAAGGTTCCTCAAGGGTTTGTTCTTTGGATGGGTAATGTTTCTACAGCTACTCAACTATTCTTAGAAAAAAGGCATTTCTGAGAGGTTCTTTGAATGATGAATGGTTTGACACCCAACAAAAAGTATTCCTAAAAGGTTCCTCAGGGGTTCCAGGGATGGTTAATAGTTCTAGACGCTTAAAAATTGGATTCCTGGAAGGTTCTTTGAATAGTTAATGGATTTACACAAAACTGTTCCTCAACAAAGCATTCCACAAAGGTTTCTTGAGATGGGATTTCTAAAAATTCTTAAAAGCTAGTTGATGGCTTTTTTGGATGGCTAAAAGTTTTGTTGTTTTACAAATATTATACATCAACTGTTCTTTGTATTGATAATGCTTCTCCACTTTAGAAAACAAAGGTTCCTCAAGAGTTCCTTGAATGGTTCACTGTTCCACTCTCAGTAAAAAAAAATGCTACATAGAACCTTTAAGGGGTATTTTTTTTTCTAATAGTAGTGTATGTCGCTCAAAAATACTAACACTGTTAATAATAAGTGAAATTTAATGGAGACAATGTGGTTTGTGTTACTATTAGCAAAGTTCTTCAAGCCATCTGTCTGCATATTTGATCAGTTGGTAAATGGTTGAATAATTCATATGTTGCTGCTGCTGGGCATTGCAAATCTCCACACACACACACACACAGACACACACACACACACTCACAGGAGGTGGGTGTTCCAGGCAGACATTGAAGTGCTTGGGTTGATCAGGCTTTACTCGCCGCAGGGCCACACGAGACTCGCCGATGAACTCGTTATGCGTCAGCTTGTCCTCATCACACACAGACACTCTGGGAAACAGAGAGTAAGCCAGGCAGACAGACAGAGAGGATGTTAGACACAAGCAGTCATACTGGATCACATAAAAACTGTCCCCAAACACAGCAGACGATACAAAAGGAAATACTTTCGGCAAAGTTTCACTTCACCTTATCTAGTACTACTGATTGTGCATTCTCCGCATTCTAAGAGCGCGAGTTAGCAAGCAGTCACTCTCGATTAAGTGTTTAAGTGAGATTAAGAAGCTCAACAAACAAAAGGTATTATTCACTGTGTTCTGGAAACAAGAGGCTTCAGGCACAGACTCATCAAGACTGAACAGGGTTACAGTAATGATGCATCGTGTGGCACAAGTGAAAGCAATTCGGCTCAGTGAGAAAACAACAGCTTTGCCTTGTCATTAATGTCCAAACCTCGGGGTTGGTACGAATATGATTAAAATGAAAATATTATTCTTTTACTATGCCAGTGAAATGGTGGTGCTTGCCTTCAGAGAGAATCACTCTGGGCACCAGAGGCTGTTTTTTAAATAAAAATGAATTAAGGTTGTCCTTCAAGTGTAGGTCTTCATTAGTATGTATCGATACCATTTTTTTCTGACTGAGTACAAGTTATATGTTCAGTGCCCTCTAAAAGTGTTTGAATGGCAAGGCCAAGTCTTTTGTTGTTTTTTTTGGGTTTTTTTTGGGGGGGGGCATTTGGGTTTGAAATCAAATGATGAATATGATATTTCAGCCTTCATTTCCTGATCTAGATGTTTGAAGCCAGCCATTTTTCAGGTGATCAAAAAAAATATTGGAACATGTGACAGAGAGATGTTTCTTGTTGCTCAGGTGTGCCTTGTTAGATTGATTGTTTAAACAATTAATAACTCTGAACGTCTACTCTTGGTTTGAGCCATGAGTTTCACCTGTGAAGACTGCATTTGTTGTTAAAAAAGGATAAACCAACATGAAGACCAGAGAGATATCTATGGTAGAAAAGCAAGCCATTTTGAAGCTGGGAAAAGAAGGAAAATCGATCAGCACCATTACACAAACATTGGGGATAGCCAATAGAACAATTTGGAATGCCGTGGATAAGAAAGAAACAACAGACATGGAGCACGTCGGAGAAGGAAAACAACAGCAGTTGTTGAGCTGGGAAGAAAACCCCAAAAACAACGGTCAGTGACATCACCAACAACCTCCACAGAGCAGGGGTGACGGTATCACAATCCAATCCGATCAAACAACAACTGAAAGAAGACTCGTATTCATCTTTTGATCTTAAGCAAAATAATAGGTTTCAACACAATACAATAGAAACAGGCTGAATAAGCATAGGACGATGTAGTGGAGAGGAAACAGAGTGAAGGCAGGGGCATTGAATAAAACTGCAAAAGTATGCATCTTCTAAGTATTTCTGGATGCTGAATAATGTTCCTCTTTGTTCAGACAGCCTCGTTTTTTCTTTCGTTTTATTCTCTCTTTCTCTGTCTTTGCAAAATTGGGTCCTGTCACCAGCTTTCCGGGAACTCTCTGGTCACGCAAAAGCAATGGTGGTTCAAACGCTGGCCACTAATTTGCTGCATTCCTGTGGAACTTGAGAACATGGGTTCACAAAGTAAGAGAGAGAGAGAGAGAGAGAAAGTCATGATGAATATGCGGGAAGTGAGAATAATGATAATGAGTCTTTTATTAATCACATATACATTACAGCACAGTGAAATTTTTTTCTTCGCATATCCCAGCATGTCAGGAAGCTGTGGTCAGAGCGCAGGGTCCACCATGATACAGCGCTCCCTGGAGCAGAGAGGGTTAAGGGCCTTGCTCAAGGGCCCAACAGTGGCAGCTTGGCAGCGCTGGAGCTTGAACCCCCGACCATCTGATCAGTGACCCAGAGCCTTAACCACCAAGCCACCACTGCCCCAGGATGGAGCAACTTTTCCATGAAAGTAACTGTCGAGGTGTTATTTTCAAGATGAAAAAGGGAGATTAAAGGAAATGTGGTTATTTGTATGCTGAGTAGATCCTTCTGATGTGATTTTCTCAGACACGCAGAACTTTTGACCATAATGATAATGATAATGAGTCTTTATTGGTCACAGCACAGTGAAATTCTTTTCTTCGCATACCCAAGCATGCCAGGAAGTTGGGGTCATGATACGGTGCAGGGTCAGCCATGATACAGCACACCTGGAGCAGAGAGGGTTAAGGGCCTTAACCGCCAAGCCACCTAATTTGCATAATGCTTAGTGGTGCTCACAGAAAATCAGCTCGAGCGTGTGCTTAACCCATCTCTGAATACGTCTAACTTTCCTTGCATTATTAATGATGCAACTTTTGCACTTAAAATGCCTTGACTAAATCACTGAGCAGTTTATTGGGGTCATTTCCTCACAGGATTTCAGTATAATTAACTTATTTTTCAATGAACATATATTTTAAGGTATAAATGTAACTACTCTCAGAACTCTCAATCCAGAAGTTGGTCACACCGAATCTACTGAAATCTATTTCTAACACAGATACAGTGTTGTGTCTTTGTTGAGTGTTTGCTTTTTTCTGTCTATTTCTGCAGAGGAGAATATTCTGACCTGCCTCAAGCTGTCTGACACACACACACACACACGCTTGTTCACTACTCACAAGCTCTCTGAGGGTCAGTGAAAATGCCCCTCAGAAGATATTATGACCTCAATCTGTCACTATAGCTGGATGAGAGACACACAGAGACAGAGCATGAGAGAGAGAGAGAGAGAGAGAGAGAGAGAGAGAGAAAGAAGCAGAAAGAGGAAAGGAGATAGAGAGGGAGAGAAGGTGCTGAAGGCTTGATACAGCTCCCTTGATACAGCATGATACATCATTTAAGGCAAGAACTGTCACCAATACATAGATAATGGAGTCTGGATTATGATTGATCAGAAGGTGCAGCAGTAAATCAGAGGTTTATATTAACGTGCTCGTTCTAATATGTTATAGTTTCTATAGTAACAGCTCATTCACAGGTACTTGTGTATGTGTATGGCTCCACATAATCTAAAACTGATGGATTATCTAGAAAAACTGGATTATCTGGAAAGACATGATAATGAAGTGAAAGTGTGTAGACCTTCCAGCTAACGGTCCAAAAAAAAAAAAAACCCGCCATGAGTTCAGAACCCAACAGTTTCATCCAAATATATGTTAGACTGGGCTTTCATCAACATCTGAATGTGAGTGAGGATTAGGATGCCACACTGTGTTTCCAAGTAGTGAGGAAGGTCAGACAGTGTTTTTTAGGGGTTTTTTTTTACCCAGTGTTTTTATCTGGCCAATTTGAAGCCAATGCAAGGACACCCATGTCAGCATGTCCAGATTTTTGGAAGCTTATGAGGGTGCATGGGAGCAGAGCTAGCATAAACAGGCTGGAGCTGTCTGTTTGTCATTAGAGTCTGCTTTCAGAGGTCAGACTTTGGACAGTGGGGTGTTTCGACAAAGTTCTGACATTCCTTTAATTTAATAAAGAAGTTTTGACGATGTCTCTCAATAACTGAACATTTCCTAAGTGAGTTTGCTGGGGTTAACGCCACAGTGATGGTGGATGGGGTCTATGTGGTATCCTTGGATAGAGCTGGGCAGAAATTTCACACTATTTTTTAGCATTTGATCTGTAAATCCAAGATTATTTCAAGCAAAAAAATGAGGAAAAGAAATAACAAGTAACAAATATATGTGATATATAGCCATATTTGGCAATGACCATACTTCAGATAATAAGATACAAGCCATCTCAGATGTTTCATGAATTCAGCATTCATTTAGCAAATCTTTTATCCAAAGAATGTATGGCAATGCAAGCACAGAAGCACCTAGCTGAAACATTGAGTACTAAAGGTATTGTTCAAGGGCTGAACTCTTTGCTGTTTGTTAGCCAACAGCTTCAGCTACTGAGTTATCAGTGTGGCTATAAGTCACCACAGGTCAATGCAGTCCCACTAACATGAAAAAAAGCCCAAACCCCAAGCTGGAGAGCGAGTCCAGGTTCCTTATCTGCTTTAGGATTACATCTAATACCAGCAGGACCGGACGCAAATACTGCACCATTGTTAGAGAACCAAAAGTCCAATTGGCAACATAAGGGATGCATCTATATTTAAGGTTTTGTCCAGTACCAGTATACCAGACACAAGGCCTTTTTTTCCCCTCAAGCTGTTTGAGAGTGACAGCCAATGTTGTAAACGACATGGACCAAAAGAAAAAACATGATAATCATCAGTGAACCACAGAGAAGGGAAAATAAACCCAATTGACAGACAGATAGAGGGTTATATTTATGCTACCTGAGTGTTTTTCTGTACATGTCCTCCTCCGTTATACCGCAGTAGGTAAGTGTCTCATTCCACACAGGGTTCAGGGTGTTCTTCACAATCTTAGTCTTCAGCTTGTTTGCCTGGATGGATAAACATCGACAAAGAGGTATAATTAACACTGTAATCTCCAACTGGATAACCCGAAGAAGCACTATAATTTGAAACCATTACTCAATAAAATGCATGGTTTTAATCCAGGAAAAAGAGCTTCTGGGTTTTTAAAAGCTTGAGACGTGAAAATGAGAGAAAATTGCTTTCTCTATTCAGTCGAGCTCCTTCAGTAAAACCAGAATGAAATCTCCACGATTAGTCAAACACGTTAATTCGAGATAGAGTGCAAGCTAACCGACACCATGCATTATCCTGCTAATTCACCTTTGCCAGCTACACCAATTTAGGTAGGAATGAAAAGTACCACAGAGTGATTTTTTTTTTCTTGTCATGGATGATCCAACACCATGACTAGCCTGTGATATTCTGTCTCAGAACAGCTGGAGGTCTGTCTGTTAATTCTCCTTGAAAGACTGCAGAGTCACTGAATTGATGTTTTAGGGGAAACAGATTAACAGTCATACTGGAGTAGTTTTGAGGGCAAGGCTGGCCTGTTATCCATCCCAATCGGGAAGGTGCTGCTCTCATTTCTTGCAGCATAGCACATATGTCAGAACAGGCCTAGTTAATCATTGACAATCCAGAGCCAAGGCCAAGGAGCAGACAAGCAGGCTAAACAGACCATCTGCTAGCTGCACTCAGTCGTCACCTAGGTTCCACAATATCGAGACTGTCGGTTCCCCGAGCTAAATAAAAATGTAGAAACGCTCAGAAACTTTGCTTTAGTAACCTAATTACAACCCCACAAAAAATCCTAAAACGTTGGGACAGGATGGAAAATACTAATAAAAACAAAGAGGAATGATTTGTAAATGTACTTTGACTTGTATTTAAACAAAAAAAATGTATAAAGACGAGGTATTTGATGTTTTACATAATCAACTGCATAGTTTAGTTGAAGGTAAACGTTTATTTTGAAATTGATGCATGCAACATGTTCCAAAAAAGGACAGGGGCGATTTAGGACTAATAACAATGTGACAAGTTGAAATAAGAAGGTGATGTGAAACAGGCAAGGCAATCATCTAATCATAGTATATAAGGAGCCTCCAAAAAAGGCCTAGTCCTTCAAGAGCAAGGATGGGTCGAGGCTCGCCAATCTGCCAACAGATGCATCAGCGAATAATCTAACACTTTGAGAAGAACATTCCCCAAAGACAAATTGCTAGGCTTTTGGGCATTTCACCTTCTACAGTGCACAATATAATTAAATATATATAATGTGTGTGATTTCTGATCCCTCAGACGTCACTGTCTTAAAAACCGTCATGAGTTTGTAATGGATATCCTGACATGGGCTCGGGAATACTTTGGTAAACCTGTGTCGCTCGACACCATTCGCCGCTGCATCCACAGATGCAAGTTAAGGCTTTACTGTGCAAAGCAGAAGCCGCACATCAACACTGTCCAGAAGTGCCGCCGACTTCTCTGGGCTCAGTCTCATCTGAGATGGATAGTAGCACAGTGGAATCGTGTTTTGTGGTTCGACGAGTCGACGTTTAAAATAGTTTTTGGGTAAAACAGCCGTCGTGTTCTCCAGGCCAAAGAGGAAAAGGACCGTTCGAGCTGTTATCAGTGTCAGGTCCAAAAGCCAGCGTCTGTCATGGTATGGGGGTGTGTCAGTGCCCATGGCATGGGTAACTTGCACATCTGTGAGGGCACCATTAATGCAGAAAGATATGTACACATTTTGGAGCAACATATGCTGCCATTCAGAGCAGGACAACGCCAAACCACATTCTGCCCGGATTACAAGCGCATGGTTGCGTAAGCAGTGTGGGTGCTAGCATGGCCTGCCTGCAGTCCTGATCTGTCTCCGATTGAGAATGTGTGGCGCATTATGAAGCGCAGCTGAAGAAATGCATAACGGATGAACGGGGGGGAACATTCCACTCACTAAACTTAACCAGCTGGTGTCTTCACTCAGCGTCAAACGTGGTTTGCGTCCAAATAAGTGTTATTAAAAGAAAAGGTGATGTTACACAGTAGTAAACATTTGACTGTCCCAACTCTTTTGGAGTGTGTTGCAGTCATCAGATTTGAAATTAATGTATATTTTCAAAAATAAATTAAATTCAAAGTAAAACTTTAAATAATGTGTTAATAATGTGTTTGCAATATAGTACAGGGTGACTTGAATTTTCAAATGATTCTTTTTTATTTTAGTTTTTTTTTTTGCATTTTCCATACTGTCCCAACTTTTTCAGAATTGGAGTTGTAACATAAAATTAGATCATACTGAATGCTTAGAGTCAACGTTCCGCTACACACTAGATAAGGTAGCTCCACTTAAAAGAAAAATAATTAGAGGGAAAAAGCTAGCACTCTGGTATAATGATCAAACGCGCACCTTAAAACAGACCACTCGACTATTAGAACGTAAATGGCGTCAAACCAAACTGGTAGTATTCCAAACAGCATGGAAGGAGAGCCTACTGAACTATAGAAAATCTCTTAGTGATGCTAGATCAGTCTATCTCTCCACCCTGATTGAAGATAACAAAAATAATCCTAGATTCTTATTCAATACTGTAGCAAAATTAACTAGGAATAAAACCACCAGAAACTTGCACACAATTATCACATAGCAGCGATGATTTTATGAATTTTTCATGGGTATACCTTAGCGTTTCGTGTCATAACGGTATCATAACTATGCTTCATCACACCACCCAGTATCAGCAACACATACAGTGATTTATTCCTTAATTAAAACGACAAGAGTAACAGATGGCAGATTGTCGAGGGTTTTAATCTGCAGTCACTTGTGATATAAAATGAGCCGAATCAAAACAACTGACACAGTGTCTTTGAAACCTATTTATTATTCTTATTAATAAGCTCTGAAAATATTGTGACAGAGATGGCAAAACCAGTCTGTTCCTCTTTATAACCATAAGCACCAGGTCCACCAAACTGGGTTGTGTATATGTGAGAGGCAGTGTATTTTTACATGATGTTAAGGAAACAAGCTTTAGAAAATGTGCCAGTCAAAGCAGTGGGTACACGTATCCAAAAACACCAGCATGTTTCATTATTTGGCTCAGAGTTTGGAGAATAAGAAGTGGTCTTTTCCCCTAGACTGTGTGCTCACATGCCCAAAAATAGGCTGTGTGGGTGGGATGAAGCCCTCATCTGACCAGCCAGATGAAACCAAGGTCCTCATTAGGAGGCATGGTGAACAAATTCTCACGTCTGATCAAGGTTATTAGAGGTCATTTAGTCATGGGTATATGACTACATACAATGAGATCATTTTGTTCAATACGCAACTCATAGATGAATTACATTGACACTATTGTTTGAGTTATTTGTATTGTATTTTCAGGTGAAAGAATAAAAGAAAAAAAGTTTATTTTTCTTTACACCACCGCGCTTTGAATTCTGCATTTTTTCCATACAGGCAGGTCAGACAGAGCCCCACTATGTAGTATATCAGCTGTTCAACAAATGGTAACCTACACGAAGTCCTGATTTTCAGTCATAAACTCTATACGTGAAAATAAATTGCTATTTGACATACATAAGTTGATGTTCGATTGATTTACTCGCCTTTATAGATGTTAGACAATTGTGGTGCAGCATGTTCATTGCCCTGTTTAGGTCCATAGAATTATTCATGCTTAATCCTAGTGGTCAAGAATGGGAACTGCAACTAGTGCTGATAAAGGCCCACTGTGGCAGGAATCATGCTGCCCCATGCTCGGGGGAGGAGCCACGGACAAGACAGGCAATGACAGGGCTGTCCGGGTCAAAGTTTTCCACCAAACTGGGCTAGTTTCAAAATAATCTGTGGTTGCCAAGATCTCGTTTTATAGAAAATAATAATCAGAATAAAATCTAATAAATAAAAACAACAGGAGAGGGTTTCCAATAAAAAAAAACAGCTGAGAAAAAGAAGCAAAATGTGTCTTCCTTTTCCAATGCTTAAATTCTTTGGGCTAGTTCCACGTCCTTTATGTGTTTTTGAGATATCTAGATATCTGCTACAAAAGATCAGCTCCATCACCTGAGGCTGAGATAAACCTCTCTCTGTTACTGTCTCTCTTTATCCTGAGGAGTTTTGTGGATGTGTGATGTAAATAACAGCCACAGATTATCCCAGGCAACAGTTTATCAGCAGAGGACATGAAAAGTGAAAGTAGAACAGACCTTGCAGGCACCAGGGAGCAAGTGGAGCTTCACATAAGGGTCAGCTAAACCATTGAAATCCATGGGCTTCAGACCCTGTAACACAGAGAGACACAGAGATGAAGAGAGAGAAATATTTACCTGGTCCATCATGAGTGCAAAAAAAAAAACAACAACAATCATTTTCCTGCAGGAAATTCTACTTAGGTCTTTGGGAGAGATCTAAGCTCAGCCAGCATTATAATGTAAAGACTGACTGGTCTACATAACAATTAGGATATCTGTTGTGATGTTTTATTAAAACTGGGGATTAAATAATAATTGGTTGGATGTACTGTTGCCTTTAATGTTAAGGTGGCCTGCAGAGCAGAAGCTATCATGTGTTTAATCATGGGGGGAGAAAATACCCTGGAAAATCATTTTCTAAAAAAGACACAAGTTCAAGTGTATCAATATCCTGTTTTGTTCATAGAGGCAAAGTTCTTCCATATCTATGTCATAGATAAGGGAGATATCTATGACAGCTGTTGAAATTGTTTCCAAGACCAGTAATGAAACTGTGGGGCTGAAAGGTTTTCATGATAAAAATTGGAAACTCATATTAAGAGAGCATTTCTCATGAATTAGAAATGACAGGAAGGCAAGTGAAACCATTCGGAGGAGGTAGCTAGCATCTGGGGACTAAAATCAAATCATTTTCCCAGTCGCAAAGGAGAGCAATGAATAAACAAGTACACTGTGTGTGGTGCTGTTACGATAAAATAACAGCACGTCCTGAAGTGTTTTATTCCTCTTATACTGCAGCAATTTGCCAACAATTAGTTTTTTTTTTTTATTAACAAATGACGCATAATATTTTTTGTCCATTTAGAGTTACGTTTAATGTTCTGGAACATCTTTGAAACAGGTTAGTTCCTTCCAGCACTTACATTAGAGCAGCTACATTCTCTCACCAGCCTCTCTTTCTTGAAGTTGAAGACAAAAAACAGCATATCATATCGCTGTGTGAGAAACCGCAAAGAATGAACTCCTCTGTACTTTCCCGTGTCAGAAAACCTAAAGTGTAAGCTTTACCCCAATTGGTCCAAAGTGCTGACACTGGAGACTCCTTCCATAAACGTTAAATAAATGTCTCATTTTTGAAAAACGTTTTTTAAAAATCCGTTCATTTGGAGCATCCATTATACAAATGCATACCATGTATATAGAAAATTAACCAACACCTTCTGACTAATAAGAATCTAGAATTTAACAGTGGTCTGGTATATCTTCTCCATTGAGAATATTGATATTCTCCAGTTCACCCATATCTATGAACTTCCTCACTGTCCAACTTCAGTAGCACGGTGCTTAGGCTTAAAGCACTTCATAAGTCTTCTTTATTGTACTTTAATGATGTCACAGTGTTCCTAATTTGTACTCCTTTACCATTTTGATCAAAGAACACAACAGCGCTTAAAGGCAACAAAGATTAGCAGAAAGATGTCTTGACTAATAGGCACGCTGGAACAAAAACTCCAGTGCTGTCAATTTGAATTTAATAGCTCACATTCATCAGGTATATTTGCCTTGTCACTGTCCATTAATCTCAGACTGACCTATAGAACCCCCCCTAACCCCCACCCCCCCACCCCACTGTGGAATCCTTTCTAGTTAGATTTTAATGTTGGTGTTGTGGCATGAATAGAGATGTTCTGGTTGTCCTTCTTTTCTCGGCTTTTCAAGGGTATTTAGGTTAATTATGTCATGCAAATGTAAATAAAGACTATTAATAAAATAAATATATTTGTGAGATATTTATAACTATATATTTGCAACTATATTTGTAAAAAGAAAACTTCAAACACTTGGTCATTTAAACTAAAGCAGCATTTCTGTCCTCCAAAAGGTTGATTTTGCCAAAGCAGAATAGACAGGAAGTAAATCAATTATACTTGGGTATGAACTGGAATGCCTGTAAGGGAAAAAGCACTTGTATGTAAATGAGATCATGATATTTTTGATCCTGCATACTCCACCCTGCTAATATAGCCCTGCAGAATTTGGCTCCAACCATGGTCTAATCTAACCTCGCGTCAGTGTTCAAACAGTTTACTGTAGGCAAATTACACGGTGAGAGATCACTACAAACAATATAGGGCAATGTTTATTAGAAAAGTCCACAGGGCCCTCCAGATGGCCCAGATTTTTGTACTGTTCCTTTGTTTTGTGAGTTGGGAAACAACAAAAACATGGAATGTTTGGGGGACCCTGAGGACTGGTTTGAGAACCACTGGTATATTGTATTCCCTAGGTCAGACTATACACATTAACATGAAAACAATAAAGATGTTTAGATCAGCAACATTTTTATAATCCTATTTTGTTCATCTACATGAACTATAGACCCAAATTCATTATGGATCCAGGTGGAATACAGACCCAAAGTGATTGTGGACCCAGGTAGACTATAGACATAAATTCATTATGGATTTAAAGGACTACAGACCCCCCATTCATTCTGGATTAAGGTGACGTATAGACCCAAATTCTTTATGAATTCAGGTGGACTATAAACCCAAATTCATTATTGATTATTATTAAATTCAAATTGAATTTAAAGAATCATTCACTCAATTTCATTACAGATTTAAAGGACAATAGACCAAATAGATTTTTGATTCAGGTGGACTATAGACCCAAATTCAGACCATATATCCAGGTAAATTAAGAAACCAAGGTGGACAATATATCTGGGTGAACTTCGGACCTTGACTACAATTGCAAGTGAGTCAGAGGAACTATAGATCTCTAGGTAGTCTGTTGACCAAGGCTGTCTATGAATCCATGTTGATTATAGAACAAGGTGGAATGTAGACTCATAGGAAGACCATGATGCTCTGTTAATGGATCCATGTGGGATACAGACATAGGCTGACCACAGTTCCAGGTGAACCACTGACCTTGGGAAACTATGGAGCAGCATTGACTGCTGATTCAGGTAGGCTATTAACCATAGTAGACAGGATGTAGAGCCAAAATAACTATAGAACCAGGTGGACCAATATCCTGGCTGTCTATAAATCCAGGTGGACCGAAATGACAGAATGGACTATTGCTTAATGTGTCTTTGGTAGGCCAAAAAACAAAGTGGACTATGTACCAGCACTGACTATAGACTGAGATAGACTGGATTATGGATCTGTGCTAGCGGGGGCATGGTCAAACATTTTCTGCGAATGGAAAGGAGGCAGGTTGAATCTAGAGGTAACATGTGATGATTCTCACCTGTGTCTTATTATTGCCAATCTACTTATATGTGTTTCCAGAGAGTGGCATAGCTGGCAAAGCTTGCAACATACACACACCCATACACGCGGAGTGTGAACTTGAACTTTGAACTTGAACAGGTTGAAAGCCACAAGCTAGTGATGGACCCTTTTCAGCTGTTTTGTTTGTGTTGGGTTTTTGAAAATGCTCTTAGAATCACCGTGGAAAAAACAGTAGTAAGCCTGAAACTCTGAGCCTTCCTGATCACATATACACAATAGGTTCTACAGTGGTACCAAAGGACGGCTCAAGGAGGACTCAAACACTGCCCTGGAAGCCCCACTCAATGATATCATAAAGTCCCTCGTAAGCCTCCACCAAACCCAACACCAAACACTCCTTGACCTGTGCAATGATGGTCCACTGCCACCGTCCCACACCTGATGCTTACCAAGATGGTCACCACTGACAATCCAGAGGAGCTTTTTTAGCATACGGTAGCTGCATGGGAATGACTAGAGGATGAATGGGCTTTCTGATTCCTCCCCTGGCTATCGGGGGGAAGCCCAGTTTATCGACCAGCAGCTGTCACCCAGGACTCCTGTCGTTGGTAACCACCAACTTCAGGAGGAGCGGAATGTGAAACATCCTCGAGCTGGTGGTACTGGAGCAGTTCACCACTTGACTCCTGACAGGAACAGTGGAGTCCAGTGCTGCCGGCCTCAAAGAAGCAGGAACACCTGGACTCAGGGTGTAACCTGACCACCATCCATCAAAGCCTTATTCAGTGCAAGGCATTGGGTAATGCACACTTTGTGCAAGTGAGGTGTGCACACGGGGATATTCACAAGTATCCGCTGGTGCCAGTCATTATTAAAATCTGGGGGCAGAAGCATAGAGTAGAGATGGCAGATCATCTTTGCCTCATCCATCCACTAATTCTTGGGACAAATTGGTCAGGGTTTTGGGCATTACTATGAGAAATGTTTGTGGATGGGTCCTGCAGGAGCGAGGCATGTTGTTGAATGTGCGCAGTGTTGGCTGAGGAGGTGGTGCCGGGCGGTCACTGTCAGATCGATATCATGGGGACATGGAGGGAGTGGAGGGCGCTGCCCCTCCACCCTTTGACTGGCTGCCCCATGGGAATTTCCTTTTGGAGCAGTCATGTGACGAGACCCTGAGGCATGCCTTCGACCAAGGAAGAGACGACCCAATTGTTGCAGGCCAGATGGCTCCCCGGCATGAGTGAGGCAGTGGGGGTATATGGCTTTGGGGACATTGATGCTCTGCTGAAATTCCGCCAATCTTCCTCCACATACATATGCACCGGGTCCATATGAACAATCGACCCACATGGACAACACTCTTTGAAAAAAGAACCCTTCAGGGGTTCTTTAAGACCTCTTCAGATTGTTAAGGGTTTTTAGTGATCTTGGAAGCCTTTCTGATATGGAACTCCTCAACTGCTTACATATAGAATCTTTAGAGGTTTTCCCATTGGGACAGTATTTTAAATGCTTTTCTATGTGTACATAGGCCCAGACTGACCATAGACTGGGTGGATGAACTACTGACTATAGATGCAGACTGGCAAGAGGTCCAAATTAACCACACATCTAGATGAACAATAGACCAACACTGATTATAGACTAAGAGATTATTGAAACAAACCCAGGTTGACCACAGATCCAGAACTATACATCCAGTCACGCTATATTTTCAGAATGAGCATGGATCCAGATCTACTATAGATCATCGATGAAAGTGGTGCTAAGCCCTAAATTTAGTACTGCTTGAGATGGACTAAACCCCAGTCTGACTACAATCCAGATGGAGATTCTTAAATGACCATTTTACTTTAGTTCACAATTCAGTTTTAACTAATCACAGTCATCAAGGTCCAGACAGCTCAGATGACAGAATTATGCAAGTATTACGGATATTACCAAAATAGACTATTTCCAGGGACAGGGAGCAGGTGATGTGCTTACCTTGGCACGGAGGAGGGTGCAATGCAGGGAACTTGTGGATGATTCATAGAGCAGGTCAAACTCCAGAGTGCCTAAAGAAGCTTCAACAGAGATAAAGGGAATTCAGTCATGAACAGATTTAATCTTGGCAAGCCACATACTTTATGACCTAGTTTAAAACCAATAGTTGTGTTTAAAACCAATGGTTGTAACATTCGGAAAGGAAGGAATTTAAGCTGTGGTATAATGGTTAGAGAATTTGTACTAAGGTATTTTTTAAAATCCTGTGTACCATGTTTTGTTTTTTAAACCTTGTCCACTACCTGGACAAATGTGTAAATCTGGGGGGAAGAGGGCATACAAGTTTCAAATACAAGTAATACAAGTAACTAATTTTGTTGAATAAAATAATGACCCAATTAAAAAAATTATTCATTCTGCTGTATCAAAACTAAATGATTTTTGAATCGATCAGAATTTGGGCTGATTTGTAGTGCAATTGGTCACTTCTACCAAGACAGGCAGGTGCCGTACCTTACCAAGCACCCATGCCTTGTGAATTTTCCCAGCTTGGCAAGCCTTCCTTTTAAGAAAACAATATTATCATGGTACAGGTTTTTATGCTGTATATCAGACTCACTGTTATCATCACTGTCACAGCTGTCAATCTCCACAGATGTTTCCATGCTGTTCATCATAGACAGTGTCCCTCCACTTGCTGCTGTCCCTGGAGACAGCGGAGACAGGAGTCCCCCTCCCCCTGATGCTCCTCCTCCAGCCAATAGGGTCGTAGACAGACACCCTGTCTGGTTCGGTGACAGCGAATCACTGACAGAGGATGTAGGGGAGAGGCGGGGAAAGTAAGCAGAGATTTGCCTGATTGGCCTAATGGGGCCAGGGCAGACATTAATTGCCATGTGCTCCTGGATGGAGATGGTCATCCGCTTTCCCTTCTGCACAGTCATCTATCTAGCAAGTAAATACAGACGGGTATTAGATTTTGGTACTTATTTAACAGTGACAAATGAGACTGTCCGACAGCATGCGATTAAAAAATGTATATTGATCATTAACTTTTATAAAGTAAATAGGTTATATTTTCTAATTGGATTTTTTTTTGTAAACAAGCCTGGTTCCTGTAAGG
Source organism: Stegophilus panzeri (assembly GCA_024331685.1). Taxonomy (NCBI): domain Eukaryota; kingdom Metazoa; phylum Chordata; class Actinopteri; order Siluriformes; family Trichomycteridae; genus Stegophilus; species Stegophilus panzeri. The sequence goes on along the minus strand of JANDJT010000032.1, from coordinate 25,110,741 downwards.
AGAAGGAACAGACCAAAAGAACAAGAGATGGTTTTTGAATCACACACGGTTTTAAGGAGTCTGTTTGCTTCCTGTTTCAAAACATATCAGTTTGATTTGTACAGCACTTTTAACAGACATTGTCACAAAGCAGCTTTACAGAAATCCAGATAAATATTTGGATCCCTATTGAGCATGCCAGAGGTTTGAAGAGACCTGACCTGATCTCTGGCCGGAGTATGAAGTTCCAGCATCTCAGTGTATGCTGAAAAGAACCAGAGGCCAACCCATGAACTGTTATTTTAGTGCAACCAAATCCAAGGCAGATTTGCTCTCAGAATGGCTCCTTTCTTCACTGGAAATCAATTAATACTCAGCTAACAAGTAACATTATCACATTGAGTGTTTATTCAGCAGATCAGGCTGTAGCATTACAGAAGTAACATTCTAGATCATTCACATAATGTTCTGCTAAACTAAAATTGTTACCTGGGTGGTTTGAAATGTTCTCTGGTGCTGAAGTTTCAAAGTGACAACTATGATCAGAATAACTACAAGCATTTCTAATTGGTCAGTAATTACTAACAGGCCTGATAAAGCACAATAGTGGCTCAATAGATTAATATCTGCCCACTATTGTGGTCTTTGCCAGAGAAACTTAAAAGCAAAGCACAGAACCAGAAGGCTTCCAGTTGTAAAAGCCACTAAAGAAGCTCTGCAAGGGCATAAAACATTTTTAGAGCTTTATAAATGAAAACCTCTTTTTACCGTCACTATTGTGTCTGATGGGATTAAATGGAAAGCACTACTGTGACCGTAAAGGAGCACAGTGCAAAAGCTGTCCTTTCTAAACCTCCCTTAAGTACAATATGTGAATGCATTTGCATTTACAGGTTATTCTTTGCTATATAATGCATCATTCCAGCCCCATTCTAGGGACAAAAGCATCAATAGCGTTCTTTTTAAGCACCATGTACAGATTTTCCCCCATTTCCCCCATCCCATCTTGCTAACACCTCAGTATTACCATGGCTTTTTGGAAAATTGCCTAAACAGATGACTTGGCAAAAAATTTTAAATAAAAAATATTTAAAAGAAAACACATCTTTGAATTCACTTCACTTCACTGTTGAAACATGCGGTGAGTAAAGGCAAGAATCTCAGCCTGGGTACTTTTGGGAATTTTGGGAAATCCAAGAATCATTGACAAAGTTGCAAATGGGGATGAAAGCACAGGAAGACCAGATTAACCAAGGGCAATCCATGTTCAAATCATAGCTCTGGAACAAGAAGTGGTAACCAAGGGCTTATTTTAAAGCAAATAATTGAAATGAAATCTAATCAATTTCCACAAACACAGGCTATGGTATCACAGATGGGATATCACGAGAACCAGGGGTGAAAAAAGGATATTCACACATTTTTGAACAATGAAAGAATGAATGACCTTAAACTACATTGCAATTATTCTGGTTTACACCATTTTTGGGCTTCAGATCTTTTCTTCAGATTTTTGAGATGTGTTTAGGCTGAAAATGTAGCTCATTGTAAAAGAAATATTTAAACCTGAGCCTGTTTTCTGTGCTATGCAGGATAATGGAATGAGAACTCCAGCACCAGAAACTGAAAATAAGGACAGTTTCAAGATAATTCCACGTATGGTGTATAGTTTGTGCATAGAATGAAAGCCCAGTGAGGTCAGGGGTCATTTGTCCTCAATTACCCTGGGTGTGGTGCATTTCCAAAGTGTGAGACCGGAACATTTTCAGTCTTGCAGTCATAAATTTCCACTGTGGTGTGTTCACTAAACATAATTACTCAAGCATGAAGCAATCTGTACATTTCAGCTGTGTGTTCTAATCACTCGCTTCATAAACGTGAATTTTATCATGTGATTTTATCAAGGATGCTTTTACGGATGACTGCTCAGCCAATCAGATTTTATAAATTACACTATCTGTCTTATATCAGAGACCAACAACCAATCACGCGTCACCATTTTCCCCCCAAACAACCAGTCACGTACCATCATTGTTTCCCAATGACTAATCACTGATCATAATTGATTCCCAACATCCAATCACTCATCACCATTGTTTTCCAGTAGCTAATCACCAATCACCATTGTTCCCAACAACTAATCACCAATCTTCCTTGTTTTTGTTTTTTTTTTAAAAAAAAAAACAACTAATCACAGATCACCACTGCTTTCTTCGCAACCAATCACTGACCAACATTATTTCCCCAAAACAAATCACTCATCACCCTTGTTTTCCAACAACTAATCACAGCTCACAATTGTTTTCTTAACAACTAATCACAGCTCACCAATTTTTCTTCACAACCAATCACTGACCACCACTGTTTCCCAACAACCAACCACTCATCACCATTGTTTGTCAATGACTAATCACAGATCACCATTGTTTCCCAAGAACCAATTACTCACCATTGTTTTGCGACGACTAATGACTGTTCACCAACAAATCACAGTTCACCACTGCTTTCTTAACAACTAATCACTGCACAACACTTTTTCCAAATAACCTAATCACTAATCACCAGTTTTCCCAAGTTTGCTATTTCTTACATTTCTTTATCTATCGTTCTTTCTTGAATCATGTGATTATTTCCACATGAAGTTCATGTGACTGTTCTTTCAGGGAACAACTCTCTACTGCAAAAAGAAGAGGAAGAGGCATTAGAATGCATTGCTGAGTTAAGGTAGCAAGCTTGTCATGGCCAACGAGGATGAGACCGAATGAGGCAAAGATGCAGAGTTATCTCAAATGACATAAAGGCCACAATTATACACTCTGTAATGAAGCGTGGCTTAACTAAGCATGGTAGAGACACATCACAGAGTGTAGCATGATGTGATGACAGTATCATCAAGAATCCAGACATACAGGAGGGAAAGCACTTTTTCATGGTATTTCATTAACCTCGGTCAATATAGAACTCACTTCAGATCTCCTACTGTAACTGTTCATCAGTTCCACTGGTTTTGACAGAATTGAACTCATCAGCGATATTTGTAATATGGCGATAGCAAACAACGCCATCAAGCTACAAGAGATCCAAAGAGAACTAACAGATGATGAAGTGAAATTCAGACCTGGCATCCTTTATGAATTCCGCATAGGAACGCCGCTACAACTTATCAATCAAAAATACACCAAAAGAGGAGTCTTCTTTTTTGGCAAGCGGTCTATGAGTCTGGAATGATTGACAATTGTATAATTGTTTTGAACTTTTCGATATTAACTAACCCCTTGGAAGCCCCGCCTCCCGCCCCCATCTCACATTAGTAATGTCAGCGTGTTGGGCATGGCAGGTTTAATGAATGAAAAATCTGCAAAAACGGTTGGCAAATTCATCACACCAGTGTTTTACTGCGACACACAGTGTTTATTAAATACTTAAGTTCATATTCTGCAAAACAGAAACAATCAGTCAATTAGAAACTTTTGTGAATGGGTACAAACAGAAATAGCTGTGATTATAGAGTGTATAGGAGTGGGTTAAAACCCACTTGGACACAGTTTTGCATCGTTATACATATGTACTACCGTGGAATAATTATAGCATTGGTTTATTATACTTTATTGTCAGAGATACACACTAAACTGAAGATCTGAGACAGTTGGTGAATGAGGAGTGAGATCTAACAGACATGAGCGATTGTAGGAGGATGAACAGATCTGAGGAGGAAGTGACAGAACAGGAATGATGAGGGTAATTAGAGGTGACTGAGGCAGACAATGACGAAGAGAGAGAGAGAGAGAGAACGAGAGAGTCAGATCACGTAGTTTTTTTCCCCTCCCAAAACACAATCTGTCAGCGTGTGTATATCGCTCGATTTCATGAAACTTACATTGTTTGGAAAATCACTGTAATTGCGTATGAGAGCATTCAAGGTCAAAGCTCAGTGTGTGTAATTATCCAACATGGAAGTTCATTGCATGACTATTGTGTAAGTTACATGTTGTTTCACTCTACACCATTTTAATGTCTAGCAAATAATCATAAAAATTTTTTTTCATTGGCAATATTTCTGCAATTTGGACACATTATTACGCACCGCTAGTATAATGTTTAGCATAATGTTACTCTTCGACAGTGTGAGCATCAAGAAGTTTGTCAATGACTTATCAAATTTAGCTCCGCCCTTATTGATGTGCATTAAAATACATTACCAAAAAAACTTATTTTTATCTTATTAGTTAGCAAACCCACTCTTTACTCATTTGATACTGATAATTACCTAACATTTCCTAACATTAATTTCTACCTTTTCTTGTAATGTACATTGCTTATGATGGGGCGGTTGTGGCTCAGGTGGTAGAGCGGATTGTCCACTAATCGTAGGGTTGGCGGTTCGATTCCCGGCCCGCATGACTCCACA
>JANDJT010000032.1:25077779-25092316 GCA_024331685.1 Stegophilus panzeri | reverse complement strand
AGATTATTAGGACTGTGCTTAGCATAACAGAAAGTCTAGTCAGGGTAGGCTTGAGTAAACAAATACGTTTTAAGCCTGGACTTAAACACTGAGACTGTGTCTGAATCCCGAACACTGAACGGAAGACTGTTCCATAACTGTGTCTAGCCTTGTTTCCTCCTTGGCTTCACTTCTACTTCCTGGTTTTGGCCCTTGCTTGTTTTCCTGTTTTATAATAATTGGAATACTCTAGAACTGAGGTGCATTTTAAAAAAAAAAAAAATAATAAGGAGAAAAGGCTAAGAAAGGACTTTTGATAAAAAATGATCAGATGGTGTGAAGGCAGCTTTTGAGAAGGCATGTGGGAATAACATCAAGTGGATAAAATAGAATTTAGAGTGTAAAATTTTGTTGCTAAACCCATGGACTACTCCTACATGGACAACTAAGTGTTGAGTCATTGGCCATAAATGTTCCTCATCGGTTTGTTCTTTTGGCTTTGTGCAGGAGACAGCGACAGCACGGCGGTCATAGCGTGTTGTTGTTGGGGTTTGATGTACGGGATGGAGGGAGTGCCCAAGTGTAACTACACCAACCTGGAGTACAGGGACCGGCTGGAGAACAGTGCTGAGAAACTTTATACACTGTCACACTGAATTCAGCACGTCATTATCTCATGTGGATAAATTACAAAAAACACTCCTACTCCAAAAGCCTGTTACTGCAGTGAATCAAGAATGACTTGCTAAATCAGGGTAAATATAGATTACCCTGATTAGATTGGACTATATCATTTACATTATAATAGGGGCCCCTGAAATATAATGAGGAATTATACAGGTAAACGCAGCAAGACCTTGTTTAAAAATTGCATTCAAATCAAATTTACCATAAAATCTGATTTAAGCACACAACTGGACCTTACATTCCACTCTTGTACCTTAAATGAGCTTTTAGGGTAATACGTTAAGGGTCCTCTACATACCTCTTTCCAGGTAAAACATACTTACTCTACACATTAAAGGTGCACAAGATACACTTGAGGATATGCTTGTTAATGTTAAATAAAATTGAATAAAAACATGCAAGAAAAATGTACAATCCCCATTCCAAAATAAGTTGGGACGATGTATGAAATGTAAATAAAAACAGAATGCAATGATTTGCAAATCTCATAAACCCATATGTTATTCACAAAAGAACATAGAAAACATCAAATGTTTAAACTGAGTAAATGTTCCATTTTAAGAAAGAAAGAAAAAAAAAGGTAATATTGAATTTGATGGCCGCAACACGTCTCGAAAAAGTCGGGACGGGGCAACAATAGATAACTGTAAAAATTGTTTTTAAAAAAAAAAAACAGCTGGAGAACAGTGCTGAGACACTTTACACACTATCACACTGAAGTCAGTGTGTCATCATCTCACATGGATACATGACAAGTACAATTTTACATCTAAGAAAAGTAAATTGAAGGAAGTCAACTCTAGAATTTGTGGCACTATTCATAAGAATGAACAAAAGTTAATAGCATTTTACAATAAACATATAGGGATGCTGTTCATTCTTTCATTTCTTTGTTCATTCATTCACACATTTGTCTCAAGAATAATCTGGTATAAAGTGGTGTTCATCATTGTCTCAATGACTGCAAGGTTCCCAGGTCCTCTGGCTGCAAAACAAGCCCAAATCCTCACCCCTCCACCACCATGCTTGACAGTTGGTATGAGGTGTTTGTGGTGTTACACTGTGTTTGGTTCTCACCAAACATGGCACTGTTCATGGAATTGAAGATGGGTGTACTTTCTTCTTCTTTTTTACCGTTTAATGCTCGGAGATGTAGAGAAAAACCCAAGAGCTACAACATTTGACCTCCTCTGGCTTTCGCGGAAGGGTGGCTAGGTAAAAGCCCATTTTCTCCAAAAAAAGAAAATGGCGCACAATATCCTTCGGACTGATCGGACCAAGGTGGAGATGTTTGGTCATCATGTACAGTGCCATGTTTGGCAAAAACTGAATCACCACAAACAGCTCATACTACACTCTACAGGGTGTAGAAGCCTACATACCCTATGTAGTGCACTAATATAGCTACATAGGTAGTAAAAAAACTAAATAAACTGGAAAAATATCTAGGGATTTTTAGAACCAAACAATTATTACAATGAAATCCATATAGTGCATTATATACCAAAGTTAAGATACACACTTGAGTGATTTGACTCTGTATACTATTTAGGACAGTTTGTAGTAAGTTTTATTACAATTTGTCAAAACCAGATGTTCTTGGTTACATTTAAAATGAGGAACGAAAGTAAAACATTTATTTGTTTTGTAGTGATTCCAGCGTTTCTGTACAATCCCTGGATTTCTTTTCCCCCCTTCACACTTGCTCCCAGTAAGGTTCATTTCGATGATCCTTAACTAATCCTAAAAATAGCCGACAGCGTTCTCCTCTTCTTACAGCTGCTATTTTTGAAAAGACCAGTCCCTGAGTGGGGGAAAAACAGCACAAAACCTCAGGAGATATTTTTTATTGTCTGAAACACCTGACTTATTTTTGAAAAGTTCCGTAAATCGTGACCAAAAAAAAAAAAAACGCTGAAAAGAATCGTGCGCTGGAAAAGAACAAGAAGGCCGCAGCTGGAAAAGTTCGGATCCGCGGTGTCACCTGCGCGACTGAACCGACCGGCGAGCCACTGAACCCGCAGAGGAATATTAGCATGGCCCGGTGGGTTAGCGAGTGAGAAGGAAAACAGAAGAAGAAAATAATAATAATAATAATAAAAAATTAAACCAACAAGTGTGGGGAGTAGAAATTGCGTGCAAACAATTTACTAGCGTAATTAAAGTGTTTGTAACTAAGTAATCTGCACTTTATTTTTTACTTCACCAACTTTTTGTCAGTTATGAGCTCTGAGTATTTATTGATAGGATAGTTCAGTCAGTTTAAGATTCATTTCCGACAGAAATGTGATTTACTTGAAACAAATATCTGCAACATACCTCTAAATATTCAGTCACAGATCTACACTGTATATCATATTTACTTTTATACTTTAGTGCAGTGCATTAATACTTTAACTTATACAAATATTAAATGGGGGGCAGGTGCCACCCTTAAAAAAAGACTTTTCACCCCAGTTGCCACCCCAAACTTTGAGAGGATGTATAGTTTGTACAGATTTATTACTCTGTCTCTAACTAAGTAATAAACGCACTGATTTCAGCATACCCTTATTGATTTTCCCACCGGTTAATTTTTTTTAGCGTGACTGATTGGAATGTGTTTTTCATTATCTTAGATTAAAGCAAATTTTCTAACTGTGTAGGGAAAATAAAGTGACACTTGGGCCATTGACCATGGACATGTTTAATCTGTCAATTGTCGATGTAATATGCCTGCTTTCTAAATATATGATCTAATCAAACTATGTTGATACATATAATTGAGTCCATCTTGTCTAATCTAATCTTTGTATGTCCCTCTGTCCAGTCCTGCTGCCCTTGAGCACTATAAGGCCGGCATGTTGCTGAGCGGAGTTGGAGATGCTCTGGGTTACAGGAATCAACTGTGGGAATACAACGAGTCCGGCCTAGCCATCCATCAGGTTCGTCTCATGAACAGATTACTGTACATTATAAATGCACAATGATGTCCTCAGTGTGTCTTGCGCCTTCCGCATTAAGTCTCGTTAATAACACGCAATTTAAGGACTTTCTGTATATGTACATAAGATGTTTTGGTGGCACAAGGGGGACCTACACAATATTAGGCATCTGGTTTTAATGTTATGGCTGATCAGTATATAGCGTGGGATAATAGATCATTCCTTTATCACCACTTTGTAGGAACTACAGGAGCTTGGAGGACTAAAGAACATCACTGTTCAACTTCCTGATTGGCCGGTCAGTGATGATACGGTCCTCCACTTGGCCACCGCTGAAGCTTTAGCCACAGGTTTGACTTTCCGAAAGGTTTGATTCACTTTAAAATCTTCTGGTTTATACTTTTGTGTTGAAGAACGTTTGCGTGTCTGCATCTAAATATCACAAACTGCTCCTTTCAAAACAGACGAGCAACTGGAATCCTGTCTTAAATGTCTCAATCATTATTTTAGATGGAGTGACGGTAACTCTGCTTCACTGTTCTTCCCTATAATGTCTAAACATGGAGATTGTTCTCACATTTTGAATGGATTGGAGTGAAGTCCTTTCAGTGTTGTGCTACGCGGGTTTATACACATCTTATTGGCATTCCCGTGGGAGGAAAGGCCGAACCCTTTCCTGTTGTCGCTGGAAATATTTAGATTTTCATTCCCATATTTCATATTGTGCTTTCATAACTCTCTCTTTCTCACTCATTAAAATCCCAGTGAATTTTGCCAGGGCCGTGTTTTATATAGGTAATTGTTACTATCTCGTAGGAAAGGAAGGAGAGGACCTGCTGCATGAGGTGGCGTCACGTTATGTGGAGGGTATGAAAGATATGGAGGGGAGGAAACCGGGACCATCGAGCATCCTGGGTAAATGACTAATGAGTAAAGAAGCGTAACATAATTTTTGAGGAGCTGTAGGAGCTTGGATGACTGAAGAACATTGCTAAAAGGAAACTACGGGTTTCTCTGTAGGTGTGTCTCAGTTAAAACCAGGTACTGAAGGGGGATACAGAATAGCTTACAATCCAGAAGGGACAGGATGTGGCGCTGCCATGAGGTCCATGTGCATCGGTTTGAGGTGAGGACAAGGCTACGTTGGTGTGTTATGCTGAAAGAAGAAAGCAATTTCCCAAGTGAAATCAGAAGAACATTTTAGGTAACACCATTTCTTATTACCAGATACCCTCATCCGGAGCAGCTCTCCTCTTTGGTCACCATCAGCGTGGAGACCGGCAGGATGACGCACCCTCATCCAACGGGATTCCTCGGTGCTGTTGCTTCTGCGCTGTTCACAGCTTACGCCATCCAGCGCCGTCCAGTCACAACCTGGGGGCTGGGCTTATTGAAGGAGGCTTGTCCATTAGCGAAGGAGATTGTGAGGTCGGCAGGATACGCCATTCCTGAGACAGAGAGAGACTGGGGGTACTTCACGGAGAAATGGGAATGGTGAGCATCCTGTGTGAATATGATTGTTGTCTAACTTTGTCACGGTTTACAATATTTTCAGGATAATGTGTAGCTATTCAAATCAGGCAGCTTTTTAACCGTTCGTCATACTTTCTTACGTGCACGATACTTTTACTTACTCAGAATTACTACAAGGTAACTAACTAAATTGAGTAAAATATATAGATTCATATTAGTATGTTACAGGTTACCATGGGAACAATGTCAGGAAAACTATGGAAAAAATACAACTGATAAAATATCTATAAATAGCTATGAAATAAATAATGTAAACTGTGGAATGCCAGGGAAGGGACTATGTTTTGATTTGATCATAGTTTTGGATTTTGAATTTTTTTTTTTTTTTTTTTTTCCGTCCTCTCAGGTATCTTGAATTAAGGGGTTTGTCATCAGGAACTGGTCCAGTGGTGTTTCCTGACCGGTATGGACCGGCTGAACGAGATGAGGCATATAAGAGTTTCAGCCTCTCTGGATGGGCGGGACGAAGTGGTCACGACGCACCAATGATCGCTCTGGATTCTCTACTGGGGGCGGGGTCAAACTGGGAGGAGTTAATGAGCCGTTCAGGTTTCCACGGAGGTCAGCAATCGCCCCTAAAACTGAGCAGATTAAACGTAGACAAAAGTCACTTTGCACTTTAGGCGTTTTAATGGTTCATACCCCTATTGAAGAACCCTTAAAGATGTTATGTAGCAGCCTACAAACAAGAGTTGTCCTTTTAGAGAAGGTTCCAGAGAAGACACCAGCACCCTTACCTATGCAAAGAATCCTTATGGAACCCTTTTAGGATCCTTGTAAGAAATGAAAGAAGAGTTTTAATAGTGTGCAATAGTTCAAAGATGCTTAAAATAACTTGCACTGTTGATATGCAAATTATTGCCATGGAGCTGCCTAGATTTAAAAATAAAAAATAAAAAAAATCCGGCCCAGAAATTAGCTTCCCCACCATTCTAATGTTCTTAAAATGGAAGATACGTTTATAACTGTGAGTTTTCTTCCATTTTAAGCTGCCTTTCAAGGAAAAAAAGCTTTAATTGGGTGAAGAAAGAAAAGTAAAGCTTGAAAGGATATCATATAATGCCTGCTGTTGGTGAACGAGCAGTCTTTTGTCAGCCATAAAAGTGTTTCGTATTTTCTTAATCTATTTGTTCTTCTGGTTCTGTGCAGGAGACAGCGACAGCACGGCAGTCATAGCGTGTTGTTGTTGGGGTCTGATGTACGGGATAGTCGGAGTGCCTGAGTGTAACTACACCAACCTGGAGTACAGGGACCGGCTGGAGAACAGTGCTGAGAAACTTTATACACTGTCACATTGAAACCATCCCGTTGTGTCATCCATCATCTCACCAGACGCAACGGCAAATCGATCACCTAAAAAGGAAATTGACTTGCTGTTAATGTGTTTTATACTTAGTTTTCTTGGTTTTTATAAAACAATCTTAACTGCATCAGGCTGGTTACAGCAAGGAAAAACAGTGTCTTAAACCAGTGCAGAACGTGTCTGCTAAATATTGATGGAACCTTCCGTGTCCATTTCGGTAGTCATGTTAAAATCGTAGGCCATACTAACTTAATTACATGTCGGATTGGGTGTAATGTAGCACATGAACAAAAACTCTTTCGCTTGCTAGTTAGCTAACTCTAGCTACCAAACTACCTGCACTATCTATTATTGATTATTTATTATATTATTGGTACAGTGTATGCCATATGTGTAAAATGCCCTCTTTGATACTTATGTCAAAAAAAAAATTAGCTAGCTAAAATGATAAGCTGCTAATATATAAATTACATATGTTATATGTCAGGTTATCTTACCTTAGATAGCTAAACTTAACGTTAAAATTAGCAATATATGATTATCAGTGAATGCACATTGACCACTTTAGTATCACGTAAAAAAAAAACTTTTTAAAAATGATTTCCAAAAGACAACAGACAACCATTTAATATGTTTTATTCTTCAGTAATTTGGAAACTAAACGGTTGGGGGGGGTTCTGAGAATTTATAAACTGAGTAAAGTGAAGTAAACTCTGCAGAGTAATTCAATAAAACTGAAATTTGTCCTATATTTTGTGTGTTTTTGATTGTTTTCAGATAAGGTAGTGTCTTTATATATACACACACACACACACACACACACACACACACACATTAACAACGAAGAATATTAATACAAAATGAGTATAACTGCAGCCCTTTTTTTTAAGTCGCGCCTACAGCCGTTATTACGGTTAGTCGTGTCACAAAGTAATGGCGACCTCCTTGCACGCGCCGGTTGTACGTTATGTCCCAAACGACGTTATTCTTCCTACAAAGTACGCGAAACAAGGGTAGGAAACTAATGGGCTTATAAACCCTACGTAGTGTACTAGACGTGCAATTTTGAGCGTTTTGGGACGCACCCATCGAGAATCGTCGCGAGAAGAAGATGGTCAGTTTAAGTACACGAAGCTGAGGTAAATGACATGTCAGTTGAACTGTGTTAGAGAACTGTATACGTTGTGTGTGCTGAAAGTAGTCATTGTGTCAGATTTGCTGAAGTAAAATGAATTTTAAAAACCACAAAAACAGACTGTGTGTCATATAATGCAATTAAATAAGCAAGAAAAATGACCTTTCATAAGTTGTAACAAGATATATCATGGTAATTTTAGATATGTTTACAATATACGATAAATACTATGATACCTGTGTTTGTTAACACACCGTCAAACTTGTATTGTGACGTAATTTATCACAATATCGATATATCATCATATCGCCCCAATCTTCGTAAGTCGCTTTGGATAAAAGCGTCTGCTAAATGAATAAATATAAATCTTAAATCGCCTTTGTTTGTTTCTTTAGCTCTTTTTCTATACGATGCCACTTTAATATGAATTTCCCCATGCTGCAACTACGGAGGCTGCTCGTCCGACATAATTTCCTGTCCAGTTGTCGCTCTCAGAGAGCCAGTGACGTCGCCCGCTGTAAATACGACGTCATCGTGGTTGGAGGCGGCCATGCTGGGACGGAGGCGGCTGCTGCGGCGACCAGGGTTGGAGCCGAAACGCTGCTCGTTACGCAGAAAATCGATACGATCGGTAGGTCATGGGCCGGTCGAGTAGCTTCTGGCCAATCAGAATCCAGAATTCAAGTGTACAGGTTGCTCAAATCATGATTCGGTTTGAAACATGGTTACCACATACAGTTTCTTAATATCGTAAACCGTAATAGGCGATTATCGCGACGTCTTTGAGAGGCGTGGTGCAGTTCTGTGGCGCCTCAAACCTGTTTTCTTTCTTCCAGGGGCGCTGTCATGCAACCCCTCACTGGGAGGAGTAGGAAAAGGTCAGCTGGTGAAGGAGGTGGATGCTCTGGATGGCCTGATGGGTAGAGCAGGCGACTACGCCGGCGTTCACTTCTCCATCCTCAATCGCAGTAAAGGACCTGCAGTGTGGGGCCCGAGGGCGCAGCTGGATCGAGGACGCTACCGGGAGTTCATACAGGTTCATACAGAGGTTTTTTTGGTTTTGTGATCGAATGGGATGCCTCAGGTGCGTATCCTGGGTCCATTCTTTTATAATTAAAGTAATTTCCTTCTGTTATCTTTCCTCAGTCGCAGTTGCTGAAAATGCCCAGACTGACTGTGATCGAGGGATCTGTGGAGGATCTAATCGTGTCTGCTGCCGACACAGGAAAGCAAAGGGTGACTGGAGTTCGCATGGGTAAGGAACTCATTCCTGTCTTTTTTTTTTTTTTAAATCCCGTTCTGGTTAACGCATACAGCCGTCCATGTCCGCATTCCCTCTGTATTTATCTTAGCTGATGGCATCGGGGATATACTCGCCCATTCCGTCGTCATCACCACCGGAACTTTCCTTTCCGGCTCCCTCTTCGTGGGCCAGACCACCTCACCAGGAGGGAGGATGGGCGAGCCACCATCCTGCGCGGGGCTCTCGCGCAGCCTGAAAGAAGTGCTCGGGTTAAAACTTGGTCGGATGAGGACCGGAACGCCACCTCGGATCATTAAAGACACGATCGACTTCTCCCTCGCCAAACTTCACCTTCCCGACCCGCAGCCAACGCCGTTTAGCTTCGTTAACAGACACACACACTGCAAGGTGAAGATTCCTCCACTAGAAGATCGTATCGAACTTTTAAAAAAAATTATTTTTGTGCGATTGTGTACTGCACTCTTCATCGTTATCATGTTTGTTTGGTAGCCTGAGGATCAGCTCCCGTGTCACCTGACCTACACGACACCAGGCGTGGAAAAAGTGGTGCGCGAGAGCCTGCACATGAACTCGCACATACAGCAGGACACCAAAGGACCCAGGTACAATCAATTCAGGCGAAAAAATAAATAAACGCCGGATGCTTACCATTTACAAAACCGTAAACAGTCCACTTCTTCTTCCCCCACAGGTACTGTCCTTCCATCGAGTCCCGGGTTCTGCGTTTCCCGGGGCGACAGCATCAGGTGTGGTTGGAGCCAGAGGGCTTGACCTCTGACCTCGTGTACCCTCAGGGGATGTCCATGACGATGCCCCCCGAGCTGCAGCTCCGGCTCCTCCGAGAAATTCCCGCCCTGCACCAGGCGGAGATTAGAACGCCGGGTACGATCTTTAAAAGCAGGAGACGACCTAGTGCACTGTGAAAACTAGTGATTATAGATTACGGACGTGACCTGTTTGTTACCCGTTTGCGTAGGCTACGGGGTGCAGTATGACTTCGTTTGCCCGATGCAGCTCTTCCCATGGCTGCAGGTGAAGTGCGTTCAGGGGCTTTTCCTGGCAGGACAGATCAACGGGACGACAGGCTACGAGGAAGCGGCAGCACAGGTACAAAACACTCCGCCGTTCACTGTTCAGCATCTCTGTGGTGGACGTTATATGCTCTAGGTCGTCCGTCTCGTTTCAGGGTTTGTGGGCGGGTGTTAATGCCGGAAGGACCGCCCTCTCTCTCCCCCCTATGTCTCTGTCCCGTACCGAGAGCTACATCGGCGTGATGATCGACGATCTGGTGAGTCGCGGGGTTACCGAACCGTACCGCATGTTCACAAGCCGTGCCGAGTTCAGGACTTCACTCCGGCCCGACAACGCCGACCTGCGCCTCACGCTCCGAGGTACCGCGAGTTTATTTCCTCAGAAATTAAGTCAACTGTTTTTATTCTTTAATTGTGTCGTCGTATGCAGCAGCAGTGAATTCTGTCTCTCAGGCTTTGAAGAGGTGGGCTGTGTGTCATCACAGCGCTACAGCGAAGCTTTGCGAGTGAGTCGCTGTCTGAGCGAAGCTCTCATCGCCCTGCAGTCCGTCGCGCTCTCCTCTCAGCACTGGAGAGAGAAACTGCGACACGCCAGGATCAGCGAGGCCAAAAGCACACTCGTCAGGTAATCGCGCCAGACGTTCCACGCCGCTTTTAAACCGAGATGATGATCTGTCTAATGAACATGACACCAATGGATGAGCAACGAATGATCAGAACTGTGTGTGGGGTTGTTTTTTGTTTTTTTTTCCCAGCGGAGAAGAGATGCTACAGCATAAAGAGGTCTCGTTTGAGATGCTGGCCTCCGTCTTCCCTGAAACGTTCGCACAGTATCTAGAGTTTTCCCAGCGGATTAAAATCGAAGGCGAGTATTTGATCAAAGTGTTAGAAAATGTGAAAATCGACATGTGTGTTTTTGTTGAACGACAGTATAGACACACGAGGTTAAGGACATGAAAACGGTGAATTAGGACCAGCAGGAAGTTGTGGTAGACCAGGTTATGTTCCTGAAATCAGGTTAAAGGTAAAGATTTAGATCAGAGATACGTCAGCGGTAACTCTGAACCTGACGCTACCACCACCGTGCTTCGCAATGGGGACGCTGAGGCTTTGTGTGTACAGTTAGGTCCACAAATATTTGGACAGTGACACTATTTTCATAATTTTTCCTCTGTACGCCACCGCAACAGATTTGAAATGAGATGCAGACTTTCGGCTTTAATTCAACGGGTTAAACAAAAATATCATATGAAATGTTTAGGAATTGCAACCATTTTTATACACCGTTCCCTTATTTCAGGGGTTCAAATGTAATTGGACAGATTAAGATAATCATAAATAAAATGTTCACTGTTAATACTTTGTCCCACAGACATCACCAAATGCTGGGTTTCCTCCTTTGTGATGCTTTGCCAGGCCTTTATTGCAGCTGTTTTCAGTTGTTATATGTTCGTGGGTCTTTCTGCCTTTAAGTTTTGTCTTCAGCAAGTGAAATAAATGCATGCTCGATCGGGTTGAGAACAGGTGACGGACTTGGCCATTGTGGAATATTCCACTTTTTTGCTTAAAAAAAAACTCCTGGGTTGCTTTTGCAGTATGTTTTGGGTCATTGTCCATCTGTAAAGTGAAGCGCCGTCCGATTAACTTCACTGATTAACTCCAGATCTTTTACCTGCTTAATTGATGAAGAGATAACGAAGGTATAGCCCACACCTGTCCATGAAACAGCGTTGGAGTCAAATGACTAATTACTTTTGATCCCTTGAAAAAGACGAGAGACTGCACTTTAAGCCCATATTCATTATTTAACTGTAACTTCAATATGTTTTGGTAAACAGCCAAAATAACAAAACTTGTGACCGTGTCCAAATATATACGGACCTACCTATGTGTATGCCTATGACTTGCTTTCCCCCCCCTCCCCATGTAGCTGTGTACCGTCCTCACTGTGAGACTCAGAAGAGAGAGATGGAGAGGATACAGGAGGAGGAGAGTCTCACACTGCCTCCGGACATCGACTACCTCTCGCTTCCCGTTTCTCTGTCCAACGAGGTGCGCGAGATATTGGATCGGGTGCGGCCCGACACCGTGAGTGTGCACACGTTCCTGATAATAATCATCTACGCTGGTTTATCACCACCTCTACTATACCTCTAATCAGAGCGCGTTAACGAACTGATATCACACGGCCTTTCCCGATACCTTCGGACGAGCTGTTAAGACTTTATCGGCCCAATGTGTCTGTGTGTTTTCAGTTGGGAGCGGCGACCCGTCTGCCGGGCGTCACTCCGGCCGCCATCGTCCACCTGCTCAACTACATCAGCAAGACAGAGCGCAAAACGGCGAGCAAGAGGACGCAGACTGGCTTCACTTGAAACAAGTCCGTATTGTGCAAAATGGAAATAAATGATTTAAAAAATAATAATAAAAAGAAACTATACACATGTTTACAGTGAAGTAGAAAAATATCAATAATTTTATATCATAATACATTTAAACGAACGAATGAATGGTAATGGTAATTCTCCAGCTCTTTATCATGCCCTATACCCTGTCTAGTTCTTCTGCCCCTCTGCTGAAGAACCCGAATGGAAACTTCCACTCGGGGCGCGGTTTGGCGCGGGGGGGTTCTGGGTAAACGGTGGCGTCGGAGAAAATCACCTCAGTGGTCAGAGGAAGAGGAGAAGCGATGGAACACTGGAACGAGAAAATGTGGCATGTTTGTAATTATAACAGGTTCCACACACACACAGAATGCAGACAGATGTTACAGATGTTCTCCTGTAATACCCAATTCCAAAGTTAAGGCAGAAGACAACACCTCACCTTCAGGATCTGACAGCTGAAGACGTATTTGATACCTAGGACGTGATTCTGGGGAAGAGCCAACGTTCCTGTCTGAGCCCAGAGGAACCTGACTGACAGAGATACGGGCACGAGACAGCCCGTTTCACACACCTCGCCCTGTAGAGTGCAGGAACAAGAAAACGTACATACATACACACACATGGGTCATGCTTAAAAAGAAAAAAAATAATAAAACATCTTGATAAATCAGCAGTTTGTGGAGTTTAAATTCTTTTTTTTTTTAACAATTTCAATTTAAAAAGAGAACATAATGATCGCATTATCGTTTGATTATTGGCTGATGAAAACGGTATCGGTCTCGGTATTAGCTTAGCGGAATTACCGGAGCAGGTTCTTGACATTCTTGTACGACGACCCTGCTCTGTTGTGGCTGTGATTCCGCTGTCATGGCGACCGTATCGGGGATCGTTGTCCCACGGAGGATGCTGTAGATCTGAGCTCTCAGTGAGGTGCAGTCATCCCGCATTAACCTTAAAAATATATATATAATCTTCATCTCGATACCGTATCCATGACACTTTTTTTTTGTTGACGTATTTTTCATATCATTTTGTTATCGTTCTGTTTCAGACAAATCTGCACTAATCATTTTTCCCTAGTTAATAACAGTAAATACCTGAAGGTGCAGCCGGTGAAGGTGTTGTGTGTGAACAGGATGGGTGCTCGGTTGGTGAGGTCGGTAGAACACTGTCCTCCCAGGGAAAGTCCTGGTATCGTCAGCTTATGCTCAGTCAAAGTGCACATCCAATCACATAACACGTGCTGAGCATTAATCATACAATATACTGCCATATGGGGGGTTGGGTCTTCAAACAAAATACGACATAAAACAAAAGCAACTTGTGAAACCCATATGAAAAACTAATTGCCCCCTTAAACTTCAAATCTGGTTGTGCCAACGTTAGCAGCAATAACTGCAGCCAAACGCAGTCTTTCACTTACTCCTAGGACTAGGACTTACTCCTAGGCTTTGTATCGTTGTCTTGCTGCATAATCTAGTTGCGCTTGAGTTTCAATTTACGGACTGAAGACCAGACATTCTCCTTTAGTAATTTCTGGCAGAGAGCAGAATTAATGATTCCCTCAATTCTTGGATGCCTTGAAGCAGCAAAGCATCCACACACTATCACATTTCCTCCACCATGCTTGACCGTAGGTATGATGTTCTTTTTTTGGAATTCTGTGTTTGGTTTACGGCAGATGTAACGGGACCCCTGTCTTCCAAACAGTTCCACTTTCCACTCATCAGTCCACAGAACATTCTCCCAAAAGGTCTGCGGATCATCAAGGTGTGTTTTGTCAAAATTCAGATGAGGCTTAATGTTCTTCGGGGTTAGCAGTGGTTTTCATCTCACCACTCTTCCATGGAGGCCATTATTGCCCAGTGTCTTTCTGATAGTGGAATCATGAACAGTGACCTTTATTGATGCAAGAGATGCCTGTAGGTCCTTTGGTGGTGTTCTTGGCTCGTTTGTGACTTCCTGGATGAGTCCTTGCTGTGCTATTCAAGGAATTTTGGAAGGTCGGACACTTCTGGGAAGATTCACTACCATGCCGAGTTTTTCCATTTGGAGATAACGGTTCTCACTGTGGTCCTTTGGAGTTCCAGAGCCTTTGGAATAGCTTTCTTACCCTTCCCAGACTGATGTATTTCAATCACCTTCTTCCTCATCATTTCTGGAATATCTTTCAACTTTGCCATAGTGTGTTACTGGGTAAGACCTTTTGATCAACTCCATGCTGATGAAAAAGTTCTATTTAAGTGTTGATTTGATTGAACAGGGTTTGCAGTAATCAGGCCTGGTTGCGTCTA
>JANDJT010000032.1:25064473-25077719 GCA_024331685.1 Stegophilus panzeri | reverse complement strand
CAAATACATTTTCACACAGGCCCAGTTGGTATTGGATAACTTTTTTGCTTCAATAAATAACATTATCATTTAAAAAAAACTGTATTTTGTGTTTACTCAGGTCGCCTTTGTTTTGTCTTAGATTTAATTTTTCATTTCTGAAACAATTTAGTACGAGATATACACAAAAACAGAAGAAGTCAGGATGGGGGCAAATACTTTTAACAAATACAGCACATTATCACATTCTATCACATGAGGGAAAATCACATTCTAATTATAATTACCATTAAAATTATTTGTAAAGTGTTTTAGATTTGAAAAAAAAAACCCTCTTTGGGAGCATTTTTGAGTAATGACTCTTAGTAGTATAATCGCAGAGCTCCAATACGAAAGCCATAAAGATTGGCAGGTTTGTCAGCACCGCCCCTAAACTCCATTTAGTCCACGTTTTTTGCGACGGGGTGTTTTTCTTTATCTAAGAAGAGAGGTTAGTAATAATAATGTGCTGTAGATGTTGCATAGGATGTTACAGTTGGGTCAGTCAGCACTTTACTGCCCAGTGTAAATCTGTGCAGATAAACATGTCATTTTTATAAGGGGTAATATTGTAAATCATTACAATAAAAGGTTTCCTTAGAGCACATGCCTACTCAACAGGCATTATTCATTATTAAGTGGCAGTGGTGGCTCAGTGGTTGAAGGCTCTGGGTTACTGATCAGAAGGTCAGGAGTTCAAGCCCCAGCACTGCCAAGCTACCACTGTTGGGCCCTTGGGTGAGACCCTTAACCCTCAATTGCTCAGTTGTATAAATGAAATAAATGTAAGTTGCTCTGGATAAGGCCGTCTGCCAAGTGCCATAAAATGTAATGTAATGTAAAAGGAAGAGAAAACTGCAAAAGGATACAGGTCCAGCTTGTCCACCAAACCAGCCAATCACTGGAGTCCCAACCTCCAAGCCAACCAATGGCAATTTAGGAGGAGATGAGGGTGTGTCCAACTGTAACACAGTTCATTCATTAATAAAGGTTACTTATTACCATTATTAATTCTTGCTATACTTTACTATTACTGTTCCCAAACTCTTCTTTTACTATACACTACCGGTACTGTTACTATATTCTACTGTTACCCTTTATGTTCTACTGATGCCATTACTACATTACACTATACACAGCAATAAAGAAAAACAGTGAAAGCATCCGAACCTGAAACTGCACAGCGTGTTGTTGCAGTATCTGCGTGCCAAAACTAGCGTCAGTAACATTGACTTTTACCTCTGCTGCTGTAATTTCTCCTGTGCTGGTGTACGTAATCACATATTCTACCTGAAATGGACAGGAAAAAGTGTGTTAGCTTTGGCAGGTGCTAACAGAGTACCAATGCGGAGGATTTCACAACAGAAGACGGAGTAGCTTCTTAACCGTTTTCTGAGAAGTTCTGACAGTTCTCTGGCCAGCTAGCTAGCATCATCTGTATCCAAACTTCAGAATTTAGCAAGCTACCTGCGATGTCCCTCTTCTCTGATGATGATTACGCAGTGTTTCTCTAACATAACTCTTTGAAACCACCTAGCTAGTGGTACTATTTTGGCAAAAATCTTCACACTGACCTTTGTCACCACGTTCATACAGGAACCATTGTGCTCAGCGAGTTCGGGTGGGTTGACCAGTGGGATAACGGGAATCTAAAGTTGTGGGGTGCACAGATTGTTTAGTCGGGCATGTTTGGTTTTTTTAAAGTATGCATGAATAATGAATAAATACTTGAATTATTTAAATAATTTCAATAAATAATCAGTTTTAGCTAAAAAAATTACCATAATCTTCGATATGTCCATTTCTGAGGGACGTGGAACCTGTAAAAATTTGAGATCTGACTTAAGAGCATCAATTCTCAGCAACATGTTATACGATAGATATTACTGTATGTAGCCAAAACATTTCTCAAGTTTGACGTAAGACATCCTAACATTAATAAATGATTCCACTGTAAACTTCTAATATTTGGTATCAAGGTTAACCGACAACTCAGCGTTGTTCTTCCAAACACTTACCCTTAGGAGACTGAACCCTGTGAAATAGGAGCTAAAACTCAGACCGCCGTCTCGTCTACACGACTGAGCACTCACAACTCGGGAACAGGACAAAGAGCCAGAACGCAGAAACTCTGAACAAGAAATAGATCATTTGTACAAAATTGGACTTTTTAATTGGCATTAGTGGATAAAATTCGACTGAGCCATACTTGCGGGATTGCGGTCGACGCATGACGAAGACGCCGTGCCTGAAGATGGCTGTCTGAGCACGCTCGCTATGGATGTGGTGTTGTAATACGTCAGAATGACATCATCAACCTGCGAAAGACAGAACGTGAAGGTGATGCGTTACCATTCCACAGAAAAAAATGCTTGCTCCTGATAATTCTGCATTAAAGACTTGGACATGGCGAACAGTCAAAGAGACTAGCAACAGTGTTCCTACGTCTTTAACCACTTCTCATGTTGAAAGCACATTCAGAAGTTATATTTGAATACACCGTGATTAACAAACCTTATAAATGCTCGAGTTCTGAGCGCCGTTGACCTCTGCTAATGAGAAATGAGGAGAAAATATGGAGAACGGCCCTTCAGAGGCAGCAGGTGCGGTCTGTGCTGAGTTGTCTGAATCGAAAAAAAAATTATCAAAAGATTATCTTTTAATATTTATAGAGATATATGCATCAATGCAACCATTATCCTGCATTCACAAAACTCTCGTGCTTTACGAAAGGGTCAAAATATCACATTTCAATCGTCTGTTGAATAGAAAAGACTTAGAATTTATTTTATTTTTTTAAATAAATGAGTTATAAATTGAAGTGAATCGATATTTGTTGTGAGCATTTGCCTTTCAAGCTCAATCAATTCCCTGATTCGCTGTTGAACATTTTTATAAAGAAATCAGTCCCTGATTTTTCCTGCATCTTGGCGAATCCGCCACAGTTTCTGCAGCTTTCTGGGTTTTTCTGAAAAGTGTTTGATTACTGAATATCTTACTTGCTTTAACCATATATGTACATTTCTCTGTAACGTTCAGTTGTTTCCAAATTGAACATGAAAACTTTGTTCTTTACTGCGGACACACTAATGTTAAAGACATCAAATAAACATCTAAGAGAAAATGTATGTAAAAAGGTAGTTTAGAACTTTGCACAGTACTGTACGTTTCAGTGCATAGAGGCAAATAGAGGTTCATTTGCATATTGCACAATTATATACAAGTGAAAACAAGGACTGTATATTGTATATTGTTTTCTTTGCATATTCTGTATTGTATACTTTATATATTGCAAATTCAGATATTGCACGATTACACACGAGTAAAAACAAATATTGTGCAATGTATATTATATACCTATTCTGTATTGTACACTACATATGGCATATTGTCTTTACATATTGAGCATTATATACTTTATATATTGTGTTTTGTATACTTTACATATTGCGTATTGTCTTTACATATTGCGTATTGTCTTTACATATTGAGTATTCTATACTTTACAGATTGAGTATTGTCTTTACATATTGAGTATTCTATACTTTACATATTGAGTATTGTCTTTACATATTGAGTATTGTCTTTACATATTGAGTATTCTATACTTTACATATTGAGTATTGTCTTTACATATTGAGTATTGTCTTTACATATTGAGTATTCTATACTTTACACATTGAGTATTGTCTTTACATATTGAGTATTCTATACTTTACATATTGAGTATTCTATACTTTACATATTGAGTATTGTCTTTACATATTGAGTATTCTATACTTTACATATTGAGTATTCTATACTTTACATATTGAGTATTCTATACTTTACATATTGAATATTGTCTTTACATATTGAGTATTCTATACTTTACATATTGTGTATTGTCTTTACATATTGAGTATTATATACTTTACATATTGTGTATTGTATAACTGCATGCAAAGCAGCTGACTGTAAAAGGTGTAGGGATTGGTTAAACAGCTCATTAACATATTGCAGGCTGAGCAGATCATTACAATTGTATTACTAATTGTCGTAGGGAAGAGCGGAGATGTAGCAAGACAGAGTGAGAGAAGACGAGTGTTACCGTTACCGCTCCGAACGCAGAACAGAGAACCCGTGTCTGTCACCAGCTGAGGGTCCACATTGGCTCGGAACATCAGCCAGCTCTCGATGCACACTCCAGCCCTTAAACCAGACAAGAATACAACAGGTAGATAGAACAGATAGGTATCTGTTCATCATTATATATGACGACACTGCAGGATCTTGGGTTTCTTTCCCGTTCTATTTCCACCCAGTGAGACAGATAAACGTGTCCGCTACAGACTCGAGATAATATCGTAAACTGTGACAAAAGTTAGGTGATTAGTGATATTTAAGAAAACAGAATATAAACTCACCTTGTTTCTTGCCTACAGTTATTGAACACAGAGCTCAGATCAGCGATGCCGCAGTCCACAACATCGCAGCAGCAGCCAATATCGCAGAAATCAGGAGTGACATTGCAGGTGCAACCTAAAGAACAACAAACAACACTAAAGTTTCACCTGAGGATTCATCTTATCCACTGCACGAGATAATTTATTATCTCAAAATCCCGACTTATTATCTCAAAATTCTGACATTAAAACGAGATAAAGTCAATATTTGAGAATATTTTTTTTAATAAAGATTTCAACTTTAACATCAGATTTCAACAATACATCAGAGCTGTGTAGAAATGATTTTAACATTTGGTGGTCTGGGTACCATCAGAAGCTTGTGTGATTGGGGTTTGGATCGTGGACACGACTGGACCATCAGTATTGGCTCTGGGTCCGAAGTCTGGAGAATCTGTTGAATTCACGCCCATTATAAAGTCTGCTGTTGAATTGACGCCATCAGTAAAAGGATGATCACTCACATCCGTCGGAGGTTGGTTTGTAT
Source organism: Stegophilus panzeri (assembly GCA_024331685.1). Taxonomy (NCBI): domain Eukaryota; kingdom Metazoa; phylum Chordata; class Actinopteri; order Siluriformes; family Trichomycteridae; genus Stegophilus; species Stegophilus panzeri. The sequence continues at coordinate 25,072,769 of JANDJT010000032.1, read as the reverse complement.
AACCTTGGGAACGTGGACACAGCGGCAATGTGTACACACAAAACGCCACGACGAACTGCACGATGACACGACGGGTCGGCATCTTACTCCACAACTGTTCATTAGAATATAGTAAACATCTCTGCGTTATTAAGTTACACGATGTACTTTTTTTATGTAAATTAAACCCGTTTAGCGTGCATCGTTACGCCGCCATTCCCGTTGTCAAGGAAGTCTTATGTTAAAAAAAACTTCCGCGTTTGCTTTTGCTCAGCCAATCAAGGCGTCGGGAAAATTTAACGTCATGACGTAACAACAAAACGCCATATTTTTGAGCGTCACTCGAATTAATCGATTTTTCGATTTTTATTATTTGTTGTGTTGTTGTTTTTTTTTTTAAATATTACATATAGATGAGAATATCTATACATATCTAATATTACTGTATATACACATACAGTACATCGTTAAGGGCTTGAGGTGCGTTAATGTATTAGACGCTTCGGTTTACTGCATTATATTGTAATGTGTGTTGTTGTTTTTTGGGTTAAACGTTAACAGTTACAATTCTATAAAATAATTAGTTGATATAATATATGATAAAGTTGTCGGAATTTGGAGGCGGCGGGGGGGTCTTGCTTTTGGTACTTCCGGAATCCAGAAGCACGTGATGTGGTTGCTAAGCAACGTCTGTTGTTGGCGTTGCTAATCACGCAAGAAGTACTGTAGACAAAAAAAGTAGTTTAAAATAAAAATGGCTTTACAGGTAAAACAAATATATATATAGCATTTAAAATCATTGTATTAGAAATTCAACAGTATTTAATATATCCCTGTTTGTTTGTGTTGTTGTTTACAATTATAATTACCAATGAACATCTGTAAGACTTCAGGCAGACTTGATGTCAACATAGCACAGTGTAATCCTAGTTATTTCATTTCAGTCACTCTTATACATTGTGTGGTTGTTGGTTTTTTGGGGTTTTTTGCATGTACATGATGATCTTGACACTCCAGGATTTGTTCTGCATTCATGTAAATGGATGAGACAAAAATAAAATTTGACTTGACTTTGTGTCTATCCAGTTGACAGCAGTTAAGGACGAGGACCTGCAAGCAACAAAGGTCAAAGGTCCTGGTCCGGGTCTGCTCAGCATGTCCGACTCTGATGCAGATACCACGGACACAGAGGGAGAAGATGAGAGCGAGGCTGAAACAGAGCAGGACGTTTCTATCTCCATTCAGGATCCCGGTCCTGTCTCTACCGACAGAGAGACATCTTTCCCTCAGACTCCACCTAAAACTGACGGAGACCTCCACATACACACTGTCCTGTGGGTACACACACACTTTAGGGAACGCTAATGTCCTGTTCAGCAGCCTCCATCTCGTATTTAGATACACACCTGCCGACAGGAGATGACTGCAAAAAATCAAAACATACAGCCAGGATCAGTGTGACACAACTATTTCAAATAGTGAACAGGACCTTGCTGTGAGTACTAAAAATAAAAATTGTAACATAGTGAACATAAGAACATCACTGCTTTCACGATGCAGTTTATAACATCGCATTAAAGTAGTAGTTTGTTTTAAAGGTTCAGTTTGTAACCCTGCTTAAAATGACAAAAACCCTTTTTGTTTGTAACGTCACCTTAAAGGTGCAGTTTGTAATGTTGTTTTAAAGGTGTGGTTTGTATATTGTTATAAAGGTGTGGTTTGTAATGTTGTTTTAAAGGTGTGGTTTGTAATGTCACTTTAGAGGTGCAGTTCGTAACGTTGCATTAAAGGTGCAGTTTGTGATGTTGTTTTAATGGTGCAGTTTGTAACATTACTTTAAAGGTGAAATTTGTAACATTGCTTTAAAGGTGCAGTTTGTAAGGTTGCATTAAAGATGCATTTTGTAACATTACTTTAGAGGTGCAGTTTGTAATGTTGTTTTAAAGGTGCAGTTTGTAATGTTACTTTAAAGGTGCAGTTTGTAACGTTGCATTAAAGGTGCATGTTGTAACATTACTTTAGAGGTGCAGTTTGTAATGTTGTTTTAAAGGTGCAGTTTGTAATGTTACTTTAAAGGTGCAGTTTGTAACGTTGCATTAAAGGTGCATGTTGTAACATTACTTTAGAGGTGCAGTTTATAAGATCATTTTAAAGGTGCAGTTTGTAACGTTGCATTAAAGGTGCAGGTTGTAAGTTTGTTTTAAAGGTGCAGTTTGTAATGTTGCATTTACGGTGCAATGTGTAATGTTCCCTTAAAGGTGCAGTTTGTAATATTGCTTTAAAGGTGCAGTTTGTAATTTTGCTTTAGAGGTGCAGTTTGTAATTTTGCTTTAGCGGTGCAGTTTGTAATGTTACTTTAAAGGTGCAGTTTCTAATGTTGCATTAAAGGTGTGGTTTGTAATGTTACTTTACAGGTGCAGTTCCTAACGTTGCTTTAAAGGTGCAATTTGTAATGTTGCATTTAAGATGCAGTTTGTAATGTCATATTAAAGGTGCAGTTTGTAATGTTGCATTAAAGGTGTAGTTTGTAATTTTGCATTAAAGGTGCAGTTTGTAATGTTGTTTTAAAGGTGCAGTTTGTAATGTTGTTTTAAAGGTGCAGTTTATAACGTTGCATTTACGGTGCATGTTGTAATATTGCCTTAAAGGTGCAGTTTGTAATGTTACTTTAGAGGTGCAGTTTGTATTACTGGCTTAGAGGCGCAGCTTGTAACGTTCCTTTAAAGGTGCAGTTTCTGATGTTGAATTAAAGGTGCAGTTTGTAATGTTGTTTTACAGGTGCATGTAGTAACGTTACTTAAGAGGTTCAGTTTATAAGATCATTTTAAAGGTGCATTTGGAACATTGTATTAACGGTGCAGTTTGTAATGTTGTTTTAAAGGTTCTGTTTGTAATGTTGCATTTAAGATGCAATTTGTAATGTCATATTAAAGGTGCAGTTTGTAATGTTGCTTTAAAGGTGCAGTTTGTATTATTGGTTCAGATTTGCAGTTCATAACATTCTTTTAAAGGTGCAGTTTGTATTGTTCCTTTAAATCTGCAGTTTGTAATGTTGTTTTAATGGCACAGTTTGTAACGTTTCTTTAAAGGTGCAGTTTGTAATACTGCTTTAAAGGTATAGTTTGTAACGTTTCTTTAAAGGTGCAGTTTGTAACACTGCTTTAAAGGTATAGTTTGTAACATTGCATTAAAGATGCAGCTTGTAATGTTGCTTTAAAGGTGAGGTTTGTAACATCACTTTAAAAGTGAGCTTTGTAATTGCTTAACAAGTCCACTCTGTATGTCACTTTAAAGTTGCAATTTGTAAAAAAGAAAATAATAATATTAATAATAAATGAAAAATTTAAAGGTGCAGTTTATAGCATTTGTTTTTCTAGATCTATAATAATCACAGTTACCAGCAACAAAGATACCTTGGAAGTTACCTTCGGAATTCTCAAAATCATCATGCAGTGACTCACACTAGTTTTTAGGTTTTGAGTGTTCACCTTTTTTTCTGGCCCAGAAATTTGCTCCACTTGAAGGTGGAACAGATTTGCACTAGCTCCACCCCCTTTTTTTAAACTTAAAATTCAGCTCATGCAGTATACATGGTTTCAGCAGAGCAGATGGGGCCAGTTGGGGGAAGGAAAACTTAGTCAGTGCATTCAGTACAACCAGCAGAGGTCTGTACTGTAATTACAAACTGCTGCTTTAATTTACTCTCATTACAAACTGCTGCTTTAAATGGCCATTAGGAGCAATCTTGGTGATCATCTACTGTCCTGGTCAGGGATCTCGACCTAGTTAGTTTGCTTACTCGTATTTTTAAGAAAAATCCCAAACGCTAAAATGTTCCTCTGTTCTGTTCCAGTCAGTGCGGCTGTGAGGTCATGACCTGTCAGTTCAGTAATGACGGGACTCTACTCGCTGTTGGACTCACTGACGGCTCGATCAAGGTTCATCCACATCCTTAAACATTGACATGTGTGTGTGTGTGTGTGTGTGTGTGTGTGTGCTTGGTCTAATAAAGATGAAGATACGATACACTGAATGTTAATGTTTCTGTGTTTAAAGGTCTACAGCACTGACGCAGGGGAACTGCTTCACACTCTGAGAGACCGAGATAGCGTTGTCTGCTCTCTGCCTGTCACCAGCTTGTGCTTCACACACACTAGACAAACACACAGCGTCATGCTGGCTACCTGTGAGATCAACTTGCACACACACACACACACACACACACACACACACCACACACACCATTTGAACTCTCATTACTTGAAAATAAGTCGTGATTGCATAAGTATTCACCACTGTTGCTGTAAAACTTTATCTAAAGTCACATCATTTGCTGAATGGAGTCAACCTTTGTGCATACAAAATCACACCATCTCAATATAAATACACCTGTTCCTTGAAGAAGACAGAGTTTGTTAGCCAGTGTGTACCTAAGCAAACAGAATCACGAAGACCATAAAAACAAAGTTCTGGAAATTCTTCAAATCCCAAACTTTGAACATACCGTGTAACATTCAAAGGATTTAATCCATTATTTTTAAAAAAAAAAAAAAAAAGAAAGAATATGGAATAAACCATGACCAGAAATCAGTGACCGGGCAACGCGAGTATTAGTCAGAGCAGCAGGGACAAGAAGATTTGGACAGAGCCACAGCTCAGATGAGAGTAGCTGTTCTACAAAAATCTGTTGCGAAAGAAAAAAAACTTAAGAATTTTAGAGACTCTGCAAACATTTGGGGGGAAAAAACAATTGTATGTTTTGGCCTTGGTACAGAGTGTTACATTTGGTGGAATCCCAACAGTGCAATCAGTCATGCTGAGAATACCATCCCGACTGTAACGCGTGGTGGTGGTGGTAGCATCATGGTATGGGGGTTGAGGGCAAGCTAGATGGAGCAAGAGACCTGAATGAATCGTTTTCAGTTAATATTAAAGTGGAGTACGCTTTCTCTCTGTATTTTAGATGCCAGTGGGTGTGTGAGGTGCTGGTACGTGTGGGGCCGGCAGTGTGTGTGGCGGCTGAAAGAAGCGAGGAATAGCAGAAAAAGTGAAGTAGGAGAGAAGAGGCAGACCCTCTGTCTGTCCGTTTCTCCATCCGGTGAACAAGCAGCGACCGGTGGCTCTGATTCAGCCATCCATCTGTACGATCTCAACACCCAGCAGAGAAAACAGACCTGCAGGGCCAGGTACCAACACGTAGGTAAAACCCAGTTTCCCCTTCACGCTGTTTAGCGCTCATGCTTTGACTTGATTTGTCTTTGTGAAAACTTTCCTTCAGCTCGACGAGGACGGCAATGGACGGGCACAGCTCACGCGTCTTTGCCGTGACGTTTCATCCCGACAGAGACACGGAGTTCGTTTCAGGAGGATGGGACAACACTATTCAGGTTTTTCATTATTATTTCATTTACAATATGTTAGTGTCATATAATCAGTAATATAATCGTGCTGTGTTTTTGGTTTTGTTTTTAGTTCTGGGACACCAGACAGCAACATGCAGTCAGGTACGGTATTTATATTCCCATTCAATATATATTATTGAAGTTATACAGTAGTGACAGTAATGCCACTGTTAATATTTGCTAATAATTATTTTTTTTTAATTCACTTTAATCAGAATGCTCTACGGTCCTCATGTCTGCGGCGAGGCCCTTCACGTTGACCCGTCAGCCAATCAGATTCTGTCCGGTTCCTGGAGGAAATACACCACCCTGGAGGTAAAAAAAAAAAAAAAAAAAGTTATTTTGTTTTAAAAGTAAATGAATTGTAAGGACAAGGGAATCGAAACGTGTCACAATGACACAAGCTTTTCAGGGATATTCAGAATGACATGCTGTGATTGTGAAGTGGGTGGAGCTTCTTCCCAAAAGTTTGGGACAGTGTGGTCATCACAAAAGTGAAAAAGAAAAAGAAAAAAAAAACCCAGATTACATTACTCTCGAGCCTTGGCATTTTTATTACTACAGTTTAAGAGAACACAAGCACAAGATTTATTCAAAAATCTAAAATAATAATGATAATAATAATAATAATAATAATAATAATAATAATATTGTTTTAAATGCATTCTTCATTAAATATAGGTGTGGGATTACAGTTCAGGCAAGAAAGTGAGCAGTGTTCCCCCAGACCCACACGGAGACAGCATGGTGAGCATACATACACACACACACACACACACACACACACACACACACATACATTACGACTGACTGGTATTCCTCTCATTACCTAATCACAGATCTACACGTGCCAGTGGTTGGGTCGAGATCATATCGTAGCTGCTGGAGGTCATGCTAACGCACTGAGGGTCATCAATCGCCACAGTCAAACGGTGCGTATCAACGAAACATTACGCTAAACATGACCCGAAGAGATTTCGAATGGGCGCTTAAAAATATTGGCGCCCCCGCGTGTCATTTGGAAGGAGGCTGTGGAAGTAGGTCAGATTTTTTTGGTGAGCGAGATAAAAAAAAAAAAAAAGGACAAGGACACCATTTGAAGGAGTCCTTCTTGGAAAGGACTGAAGGTCCTTACGAAGAAATAAACCACTGTGTGTGGTACTGTTTTAGTAATACTGTTGATTATTTTCTTATAACAGCACATCCCCAAGTGTTTTATTCTTCGTATACCGCAGCAATTTCCCAATGATGACATTTTTCTATTTATTTAATAACAACATGTATTTTTGATTCGTTTTAGTTACATCTAATGTTGCAGAACATTCACAAAGCAAGTTAGTTCCTGTCCCGCTTACTTTACAACAGCTGTAAAGAACAAGTGCATTGATATAAACTTATGATTTGCTGCTGCACGACTGTAAGAGCTGGTGTTATGGAAAATTAATCATCTCCCCTCTCTCTCTCTCTCTCTCTCTCTCTCTCTCTCTCTCTAAAGGTGAAGGCACGGTTGTTTGACTTACCCTCCGCCGTGTTCAGTTCTTCCATCTGTCCATCTGGAAGGTGGGCGGGACTTATAGCGGCCACCTCCGGGGACCAAGTGTTCCTATTGGTCATTGATCAGCAAGAAAAGAATCCTCTCTGAACGCTCATAGAGGGCTTAGCTCATTGCAAAGTCTCGCTCCTGTGATTGTGATGGTTCTAAGCTTTGTAATCTTCTGTTCTAATTTCCTAGTTCTGACTTTGGTTTTATCCGGATCCTGTTCTTGACTCTATCTAGTTTAGCCTTTTTCCCAGTTTCTGAAGTCTCCCTTGCCCTTTTGTGTTGTTTACCCTCGACTTGATCAATTAAACTCAGTTCTGCAATCGCATCCAACCATGTACAATTCCTGACATTAAACCTGATGATCAATACTTAATAATTTAGCACCGTGTTCAGAGACAACACCTTAAGTCTGAAAGTCAATATTTACGCAAGAAAAGTCATATTGCATAAGCAGATTGTGGTTTGAAACAACAGTAGCAAATTCCAGCAGATAGCAGTGCTGTTCAATCCTGACTGTCTGTATGGAGTTTCTTTGCATGTTCTCCCCCTGTCCTTGAGAGTATCCACCAAGACTTCCTCTTGCCTCACAAAAAAAAGGGCCAGTAGGAGGATTGGCTAAGATTAATTACCTCTAGGTGTAAATGAGTTTGTGATGCAATACCCTCTGCTTCTATCATAAGTCATCACTCTCCTCAGGCAGTGCCTTGGTTTTGGTTCAGGAGACTCAGATTCCTGTTTTGTCACTGGCAACATCTAGATTAGCCTTTGTAGTCCTGGGCTGGGCAATCAGGCTGACACATGGATGCACCTCTGTCCTAGGCCCTCCTTTAAAGTGTGTTGTAAACTGTGTGTGTTGTATCCTTAATATCAACCAATGTAGGACACTCCTTTGCTTCTGTAAGCCTTGTCTATTGCCCTGCCTTGCTTCCTGTTTGAGCTATTTACCTTCCACTCTTACACAGCAGCATATTTGCTTGGGTACCAACACCATCAGCAGAAATATTATGACCCAGGAAATTACTTTTATTTAATTTCATCTTAAGGCCTGTCTTAACTAACCCCAAAGCAATTGGGAGACATTATTTTAACCCCACCCCCAAAGCAATTGGGAGACATAATTTTAGCCCCACCCCCAAAGCTATTGGGTGACATAATTTTGGCCCCACACCCAAAGCTATTGGGAGATATAATTTTGGCCCCACACCCAAAGCTATTGGGAGATATAATTTTAGCCCGACCCCAAAACTATTGGGAGACATCAGTATACGGTACCAGCAAATTCTAGAGGAAAATGTCAGGACATCTGTTCATGAACTGAATCTGAAGAGAAAGTGGGTCATGCAGCAAGACAACGATCCTAAACACACGAGTC
>JANDJT010000032.1:25048906-25064354 GCA_024331685.1 Stegophilus panzeri | reverse complement strand
CATCCCAGAGTTGAAGCTGTTCTGTACTGAGGAACGGGATAAAATTCCTCCGAGCCGATGTGCAGGACTGATCAACAATTGCCGGAAACGTTTAGTTGCAGTTATTGCTGCACAAGAGGATCACACCAGATACTGAAAACAAAGGTTCACATACTTTTGTTAAGCAATACTTACAGATATGCAATATTGGATAATTTTCCTCAATAAGTAAATGACTAAGTATAATATTTCTGTCTCATTTGTTTAATTGTGTTTTCTTTATCTACTTTTAGGACTTTTCTGATGATGTTTTAGGTCACATTTATGCAGAAATACAGAAAATTCTAACTTTCTAACGTTCTAACTTTCAAGCACCAGTATAAGTGAGGACTTATGACAAAAACATTCAAAAATATTCAACATTCTCTGTGTGTGTGTGTGTGTGTGTGTGTGTGTGGGTGTGTGGTATACACCCAGCTGAAAAATAGCTCATAGCTCATTTCCTGTGAGGGGAAAGTTTGAGCCATTGCCAAGCTTCTGGAAATGTTTACATTCAGTGATTGGTCCGCTCAAGAGATGTTTTTCATAGCAGTTCAAAGTTTAGCTTGCATGAGGGACGGTCTGGAAAGACACGATTTTAACAGAGTCCATAGCTGGTAGGAAATCCAGTAATCCAGTAATATAATGGCTATAAAGCACCACATACACTGAAATCATGAATATACTGAATATATTTATATTTAGTATCTTCTGAATGTGTGCTGTACCTGCACATATAGAGGAATCATTTACAAGATTAATCAGTCAATGCAGAATGAGATCCTAATGCCATTCATTTAATTATGTCACATTGAACCTTTTGTTCTAGAGCTTCAGTTCACATTGCTATGCAGTTAAAAGGATATTTATTTTCATTCTTCATGAATTCCCAAACTTAAAAGACAAAAGAAAATTGTAATTTGCTCTAAAATTGCCCACAGCTGTACAGAATTAGTTCCTGTGAACATACTATTGGCCATCTCTCCACTTTTCTATGAATCGCACTACATCAGACGGTCCCTAAGCCTGAGATGTGGACAATGAAAAACGTGGAATTTAACCGTGTCTGACTATAACAGCTCTGCACTTCAGGAACCTCCAAAGTAGAGGGACAGAGAGAGGTGGATGGAGTGAGAGGAGGGGGGGGAAAAGGAGAGTGAGCAAACACCGATCCAAAAGCTCTAACAGGTTAAAAAGAAAACCATAAGAAACTTCATATAAACATCTAACAAACATTACATCTTTGAGGACGAGAGAAGAGAAGCACTGCAACTGGAACTCAGATCAAATAAAGACACTGCAAAGGACAGGAGTAAGATTTCAGAGGGAAGTTTCAGAGGGAAGCAGTGGCACTTGCAGAGCATGAAGGTTCATCTTAAATATCTTTAATAACACAATCTATTTGGAGAATCAGATCTTTGCAATAGAACATCCAGAAATATACAAAATGGACAAGGAGGAAGAACCCTTGAGTTATGAAGATGCCATAAACAAGGCGGCCAGTGCAATCTATCGTTTTCCTCTGGTTGAGGTGCAAGGCATACCTCTCATGAGCCGGATCGCTCACAACTGGAGCGCCGTTCAGGCTTTCCGCCCGGATCCGTCCGATTTGCTCATCTCCACCTACCCTAAAGCAGGTAAAAACACTGAGTTATCACAAACTAGGACCAGTCTCTGTTAATCAGTATATAGAACGCTTTTACAGCCTAATTCAGGAATTAACAATGGGGTTTTATTCAGAATATAACGCTCATGAGCTCTAAAGGGCAATGCATTATAATATGTGTAATTAGAAACTGATTAGGACATGGTGGTGTAATGAAGTGGAATTACTATTACCAGCCCAATGATTACAGCGATCTACTATTGATTACAATTGTTTATTTATACAAGAAGTCACACTTTTTACCCATTTATAGTTATATTTAATGTTGTGTACTGTCCAGGAAACGCGATTTCCTGTTCTCTCGTACATTACAGCAGCCCTGAACAGTCATTCCCCTTACCAGCCTCTCTTTTATTTCTGTCTTGAAGTTAATAAGACCTAGAACAAACAAACAAACAAAAAACGCATTTCAAGTTACAGCTTTACCTCTGAGACTGTTACAAATTGCTAACACTGGAGACTCCTTCCATAAACGTTAAATAAACGTCTCCTTAGAGAAAACCTCACCACGATTATCTACTAGAATGATTGTTATCTTTTAACGTTACAGATGTCAACTGAGAGCTTGCTCTTGAACGGTTTGATTTAAACAAGTAAAGTCTGGACCGTTACATTTTGGTCTCCAAAGCTCAAAGATACAATGGTTAACTTTTTAGACACTGTACACAATGTCCTTGTGCAAAATCCCTGATCAAAAAGGAAGACGTAAAGTCAGATAGTCACAAGTTTGCCACCAAGGTCAGCTTGTTTTGTGTGTGTGTGTGTGTGTGTGTGTGTGGACTTAGGAAAGTCAATGCAATGTCTAAATTTCACACATACCCAATGCCATGGATTGATAAACTGTTCATTCGGTTAAGTGCGGCTCGCTTTTATTCGACACTAGATTCAAGCAAAGTGGTATTGGCAGATTCCCATGACTCCAATATCCCAAGGAAAAAAATGACTTTTTCTACTTCATTTGGGTTACACCAATTTGTCACCCTTCTGTTTGGTTTGTTTGTAGCCACAGCGGTGTTTCCACATCTCATGGACAGAATACTCCACCCTCAAAACCCATATACTGCTGCTTATTTAGATATAACCATTTATAGTAATGATTGGCAGCAGCATTTACAACATCTGAGAGCTGTCCTAAGATCCTTGAGATCAGCAGGACTCAGAGTAAATCCATGTGCAACTGTACAGGTAGACATGCAGTATCTGGGCTTCCACTTTGGCCTTGAGCAGAAGTGTCCCTAAATTGACAAGTCGGCAGTGATTGCAGCCTGCCCAAGCCCAAAGACAAAAGAGGGAGTGAGGCAGTTCTTAGGGCTGGCTGGCTATTATTGTAGGCTTGGACTTAATTTTTAAGGCATCAACAGCCTTTTGACTGACTTCACTAAAAAGGGAGTGCCAGATCCGGTCCAGTTGACAGCTGAGTTTGCCAAGGAACTGGCTTTTTGCCAAGTAAAAGCGGTTTTATGTGGGGGCCTGCTGTTGTATTCTCCTACCTTTTCTCTCCCTTTTGTTCACAAGACTGACATGTCAGACAGAGAGCTGAGGGCCAGTTTGTCCCAGGTGGTAGGGGAGGAGCACCCCATGCTGTACATCAGCTGAATGCTCTCGGTCTGGAAGAGTAAGTACAGCATGATCATGAAGGTGTGTCTGGCCATAAAGAGAGTGATCCTCACCCTCTGATACTACCAATTGGGGTGCCCCTTTAACCTCTGTTCCAATCAGTCTGCTGCAGGCCGGTTGGGTGGTAGGGGTCGTGACAGTGGGGGCATCGACGACCGTCAGCAGCAGACAAGGAGGATGTACATTGAACCGGCAGGTAACGTGATGGTTCTCACCTGGTGAACTTGAGCGAGGCGAACACCCCGAAATACTGGGACTGTGTTTTATTTTGCTTTTTCCTTTGAGTTCTTGAAAATGCTTTAAAAAGTGCTAGTTGAAAAAAAATAAAGCAAGCCCCAAAGCTCTGTCAAAGTCTGCCTGTCTCCCAAGTCCTCCCTCCCACCTACCTTTACACACATACTGGGTTCTACATATGCTAATGTCAAAAATGTGTTCATCCATAAAACAGGTACCACATGGACCCAGGAAATAGTGGATCTGCTGCTGCATAATGGAGATGCTGAGATTTGCAAGAGAGCTCCAACTATTATACGGATCCCATTTCTGGAGATCAATTCTCCTCCGCCTATTCCGTCAGGTAAAAATACATGGTCACAAAATTGACATCCTTTACTAAAGCAAGCATTCCTTACTAAACCCTGCTATTACGAAGATCATGGTATGTGTTTGTTCTGACATTTGAGTACAGTGTTGCTTAATAACATTGTAATAACTCATCTCCGTCACTTGAAAATACCACGAATTCAAATGTGGAGGTGTGTGATGGCATACTTGGTACAGCGATTGGGATGGTATGCAAGTTGTAATGGGTCCAGGATGACAGGTAATGTCAGAGGTGATGAAATCTCTAACCAGCCTTTCAAAGCACTTCTGAGGTCACAACTGAGTTCACGGCTACTGGGCGATAATCGTTGTGGCAGACAGGCAGGCAGGCTGGGGTTTCTTTGGGACAGGGACGATAATGGATAATTGAAGCACCACACATACATTATATGGCCAAAAGTATGTGGGCACCTGACCATCACAGCCATATGTAGGCCTTCTCCATTTATACAACTGAGCAGTTGAGGGTTAAGGGCCCAGCAGTGGCAGCTTGGCAGTGCTGGGAATTGAATGCACGACCTTCTGATCAGTAGATCAATGTCTTAACCACTGAGCTACCAAGCTATACTTCGGCCCATATAATGTACCAGTGGATTCACACAGTCCTTCTCTCTAATATTATGCACAAATTTGGCAATCAGAACCTGCTGAAATCTGGCTGCTTGTCCACCTGTTCTCCAGGACTGGACATACTAAAAACAATGAAACCTCCCAGATTCATCAAGACGCATCTACCAATACAGCTGGTGCCTGAAGGATTCTGGGAAAATAAATGCAAGGTGAGTGTCAATATTGAATTTCATGTTTTACTTGGGGCTGTAAATGTATATAATTGTTGTCATGGTGAAATTTTCTATAAGGAGTTGTATATTGAACGTTTATGGAAGGAGTCTCCAGTGTCAGTGCTTTTTACTAGTCAGAGGTAAAGCTGTAACTTTACTTATTAATTCCTGCACCTAGCCCCCTGTTCAACATATCCGTATGTAATACAAAGGGGAAAGAGAAGTCAGGGGAATGTAAGAGTGGGCTGCCACATAGTGCAGCACCTGAGTAAAAGCCTGTTGGTATGGCTCCAATTACTAAACCAGATCTGGCACTCTCTTTTCAGTGAGGTCAGTCAGAGGGTTGGTGAGGTTGAAATAATTAGGTAAAACCGTGTGCCAGCCTGCCCAAGAAACTGCCTTACCTCCTTTTTGGTCTTTGGTAGTCTGCAGTTTCTGTTGTCTTATTACTTTGGGGATACACCTACCCATGACCTAAGTGGAAGCCCAGAACCTGTAATTCCACCAATCCAACTACACACGTCTTTGAGTTTGCTATGAGTCCCACCTGTCTCAATCATCTCAGAACAGCCCTCACATGTTTAATACACTTGGGTGGATGCATTTTTTAGGGGCACCTCTGGTCCCAGCTTCTCACTCTCAGGAACCATCATCCCAAAAGCCAAAGAAACCACCTCTCTCCATGCTGGTATGAATCATCTGAATCCAAAACAATTCATACAGTTTGCAAAGTGTGTGTGACATAAAAGTAGTGCCTTGGTCAGTCTGAATCTCTTTTGGGATATCAGTGCAGGAGAATACTCTGATAATCTGCAACACTGCTGAGATGTTGCAAAGATGCACTGCTTCAAGGTGTAACATTGCATAATCCACTAGAATGAATATAAAGTGATGCCCTCATGCACTCTGTTCTAAAGTCCCTCTAGGTCCATATCAATTCTTTTGAAGGGAACCTTGGGCACAGGTCAGTGAAGTAGGGCAGTTCAGTAAACCAGCACTGTGGCTGGTCAGTACAGGTGTCTGGATAGTCTGGACTGAGGAGTGTGAAGGCATGCATCTGCTTTCTCCAAGACAGCTGTATTTTGCTGACTCACAGGGCAGACAGAGGAGAGGACAAATAACATACTGTTCATCCCAACCAGAAAGTATGGCCATCTTTGCTCCTTTGGCAGCTAGGCACAGATGTCTGCAGCATCATTGGGATTCAAACTCGCAGTCTCACAACGATAGGGCGAACACTCTTCTGTTGCACCACTTTAGACATCAAAATTGTAAGCTAGCAAACAAACTTATTGAAAAATAAGTGTTCTATGGTACCATGTAGTTTGTGCGTCTCCTATGAGCTTTTCTGGAACGTTTGTGACCAACAAAGTTCCCCACAAACTAATCCCAAAAAACTGTTTAAAATTGTAATTATAGCCAGAATCTTCATCTTTCTAAATACACAGCTTGGGGTTTTTTTTCCAGGTTATTTATGTGGCTCGGAATGCTAAGGACAACCTGGTTAGCTACTACCACTTTGACCGAATGAATCTGACCCAGCCAGAGCCAGGTCCATGGGAAGAATATGTCCAGAAGTTCATGAAGGGAAAATGTGAGTCTCAAAAATGTTCAATAATCTGAAAGATTGGCTGTTCCTCATGCTTTTATTCATTGCTAATACAGTAACTGAAAATTGCAGTTCTTCACTAATATGTCCACAGTGGCCTGGGGGTCTTGGTACGACCATGTTAAAGGTTTCTGGAAAGAAAGAGAGAAGAAGAATATTCTTTATCTTTTCTATGAGGACATGAAAGAGGTATGAGGTGTTTTTAAATGTTCCTCTGCCATTGATATTTAATATTAATTACACATGGCTTGTCTGAAAGTGACTCCCAGTGACATTTCAAAATATTAGCACACAAAATCTGTCTTTGATATATGTAATATAATCGTTTTAAGCAATTGAATGAAACAAAAGAGGAGATTGTGAGTTTCTCTCACATCCCCATTTGTAAATGAAGCAACCCCACATGGGGTCACAACCCCCAGTTTGGGAACTCCTGGTATAGGTTGGCCTTAAATAAATACTCATTATTTTTGGGTTTCCTTCCAAATTCAGAACCCTCGTCGAGAAATAGTGAGGATTATGCGTTACCTGGACCTGTCGCTATCTGATGACATCATCGACAAGATCGTGGAGTTGACTTCCTTTAAAGTCATGAAGGACAACCCAATGGCCAACTACTCGTTCATCCCAAAGACAGTGTTTGACAATTCAGTCTCTGCTTTCATGAGAAAAGGTCTGGATGGACAACATTAATAACATTTCTCCCAGTTCTCCCCAAGTCAGTGTTACTGTACACTAATGTATGTTAATATGTTTCTTTTCCACAGGGGAGGTTGGAGACTGGACCAACTACTTCACACCAGCTCAGTCCGAAATGTTTGATGAGGACTACGCCAGACAAATGGCCGACGTGGACATTCCCTTTCGCACCAGAATATGAAAGACATCATCGAGAACCTGCACTGAGATAAACACTACATTAAACAAGGATACACAAAAATAGTTTAGACTTATTGTGACAAATCTCATGGAAAGTATTACTTTATTGAGGATTTGTGAGAACAGAATCTTAGCAATCTCTGGGTTCTCTCAGGGTATCCTGTGTTTTGCTAATTTCCTGTACAAACGTTGTTCTTTATCAACTGCAGATATATTACATCTCTGAACTTGCTGGTCCTGATGGGGCAAAATATTTCACTGTGATTACAATAATGTCTGTAAATGACAAAAATATGCCATGCTTATGGTCTGAAATGCAATTATTAACAAGTTTCTGCACAAACTAAAGCACTGTTAACGACTCCTAACCAAAGACAGCAGCATATTTGCCATCAATTTTTAAAAACCATTTTTGACCCAAACAATTACTACATAAGGAATAAACAATTGTGTTTGGTGCACCTCCTGACGTTTTTTATTCCCTTATACAATAACAATTTGCCAACGATGACATTTAAAAAAAAGTTTATTAAAGAATGACACTTGAGTCCTGTTTATAGTTACATTTAATGTTGCGGAACGTCATCGAAACAAGTCCGTTCCTGTCCTCACTTACAGCCTCACTTTTTTCCCCTCTTGTGAAGTTGATAAGACAAAAACAAAAACGTCCGACTATTACAAAGCACTGACACCGGAGACTCCTTCCATAACTGTTCGATAAATATTAAATATTGTTTAAATGATCCTTCGCATTTTAGAACAACTGCTTTAATATAAACCATAGTGCAGCTGTACTACTGTTGCTGTTATTCAAAAAAAATAAAAATAAATAAAAAATCAACCATCAACCAATCAGAATCCAGAATTTAACAGCGCTGAGGTGGAGAAATGAGGTTAGCACGTATATACGAATTATATTAACGATATGTAATGATAATGATGTTATCTAATGATATTTCTCTATCCATGACCAACTACTTTGAAGATTTATAGGTTGCGGAAATGACGTCAATAAGAAAGTTATGGCTCGGAGGTGAAATTAATTGAAATGTACAGCCACTATTAACAAGAAAACAAAACAGCACGTGTTAAAGAAAAAAGACAAGGAAGAGAGTGTACAAGTTTAACAAAAAATGTAACTTTAATATATTTATTATTAGATTTAAGAATAAAATGAATCATCAGTCAAGCTCTAATTTGGAACCGTTTCCCTATATATTAATTTAATCATTTCAATAAACAGTGTTTTTTTTTTTGTTTTTTTTTTTAAATAGATTTTCTATCAGTCAGTTTTATAGATTTTTTCATAGATTTTCCTGTTTTGTGTTCTCTCTCCCCGTGGTGGAGGGCTCATAAAAGGCTCCTCTCTGGCTCGATGTCATCTCTTGACTCCTCCTCTAGTTTTTGTCGTCTCTTTCTCTTGCCTTTTTCACTCTTTCACAAGATTGAACTCTTACCTGAATAGGGGGGAGGAAAAAAACACACGTTGATTGAACCTGTAACTTTCTGGCAATTTGTTTACATGCAGTTTTTGATTATTTTATCAGATTTAATGCTAGCCAATTACTGCTAGCTAGCTAATTCTCTGCCATTGCGTGAAAGCTGCTAGCGCTTGCTGTCTGCGGACACAGGTGAAGCAAGCCGAAGCAATTTTTAAATTTATTTATTTTTTACAAACTGCCACTCATGCAAACGCACTTGGAGCGCTAACCCCCCGCTTTTGCATAAAAAAAAAAAAAAACAGTGCACAGATGCCTACATCACACTACATCAGCGTGAAACCACATAAGGTCCAGCTATATCGAATTCTTTACCAATATCCTATAAATTAAATAAAATTGTCTTCTCCAATTTGCATGAATAGCGCTTTTAGAGGCTCCCCCTTCAGGAGAAGGGCTGAACTGCAGCAAATGCCAAACAAAATAAACTGAATTGCATCCAGGAATCTCAATCTTTCTCTTTATCTCTTTCTCTCTCTCTCTCTCTCTGTTTTTTAAGACACACACACACACACACACACACACACACACACACACACAAACATATAATACACAATACAGAAATACACAAATACAGACAGACCACCAAGACATTTTTGGGTACCTTGCATTTGTTACTTGGTAACTGAGGGAGGGAACTGGTTTAGGCTGTAAGTGAATAAAAGAATTAGTGAATGAGGGATGATGTGGAGAAAAAATGAGTGAGAGAGTTAAACATGGAAAGATGGAATGAGGGTGGGATATATTTAGTGATTAGACAAATAGATAGACCCAGTGAATGTATTTATATTATATTATATTATATATTATTATATATTAGTTATAGAAACAACTTTTCATATATAAGACTTTTTCAGTAGTTGATTGGTGAATGGGTTAATTCAAATTATTTACCAAAATTAAAATGAGAAGAAAAAAAACCCCAAAAGTTCCACGTTATTGGTCTTACCCTCCAGGTAGTTGCGAGCAACGAACTTCAACACCTCATCAATGAGGATGACGGGGAAGGACAGCTTCAGCACCACCATCCACTGTTCCACGTTCAAGTGGGTCAGCTTGAAGACCATCTGGAGTACGTTAAAATGAGAGAAATTTCCATCAAATCCTCATCACTGAGAGTGACTGTCTGCACTACAGGATAACTTTAGTGTAGATAAGGGGAAAGGTAGCAGTATTGGAGATGCAGCCCTGTTGGAGGAACGACTTACAGGCAGGGGGTCCACGTAGATAATCATGAAGTGCAGGGACATGGAGAGGGTCATGGCGGCCAACAGCCAGAAGTTGCTCCATGGAGGCATGCGGACAAGTGACTGGTTCTCAGACAAGCTGGAGAAATGTGGATAATCAGATATAAGCACTTAATGACTGAGTGACACTTATTTCCTAAACTTTATTTATCCCCACAGCCCAAGTTTTAGGATGCTAAACAACTCCTTTAGGATGTTGCGCTATTCTGGAAGAAATGAGTCTGGTATATATATTTTTTTAATTTTCAAACTGAAACCTTCAAGATCCTGAAGTGTATGTCCAGAAAAGTGTACAAAAGAAATCATAGGCTCTGTGGTCTGGAAGCAAATTGTCTGAGGATTAGTCTAGGAAGAACTTGCTTTCTTAACCCTAACAGACAACTACTGAAGCACTTGTGCCTGGAGCAGTTAACGGTTAAGGTCCTAATTCTGAGGCCCAGGAAGAGCCCAACAGTGGAAATCTGGCAGTCCATGATTAAAAACATGTGACTTTCTCAACAAGCCTTGCTCAAGATCCCAATACGACAGCCTAACAATTTTGGGATTTCACCTCAAAACCTTTTAATCAGTAGCGTCAAACCTCAGGCAGGTTTCGAAGAGAAAGACAGGTTCTCACCTGTTAAGGGCATTGCACATCTCAATGGTGACCAGCACAGACAGGGCCATAGTCATGGGAGGAGCAGCCTCAAACACCTCACATTCAATTCCAGCAAAGTCCTCGTTTTCATCATGGCACTGCATGAAGTGAGACTGAACAACAAAGGAAAGGGATTAAATACTGGAAGAATGTCACTTTGGTGTGTTTTTTTTTTTTCAATGCAAATTAGAAAAATCAAGCTGACACTCCAGAGCAGTGATGATAAAGACTTACCAGCTGATAGTAGGTCACTTTGGGGCCCTCATCATCATACAGGAACCAATAGGCTGCAGCACCAACAGTGGCAGCACCGACGTATCCTAAAAGGAAAGAGAAAAAGAGAAACAGCTTTTCCAATCATGTCAAGATTTCATCAGGCACAAACTATCTGATAAACTAATACACTGGACTGGTTACCATCAGACTTTCTAAACTGGGAAAGAACAATAAGGGTGTCCTGAAGGGTCTGGGCCTTCTAACACAAAGTCCACCCATGAAGAACTTGGGAATTATTGGAATTATATGAATCCTACTCCATCCAAGATTGGAGCATGGACAACTGCGCTAGTCTACTCCCAACAACAAGTCTTAATCTTAACTATACCATTAAAGTGTCTTGGTAGTTTGAATATCCCGGAGTGCAAGTAGTCACTTTGTCACCAACATCATGTAGATGATTCGCAAGACCAAATGTTTGAATATAGGCAAGACAGGCAATTCTCCTCTTGTGGACTTTCAGTGACAGGTGGTTGAATCTTCCATGGGATGTTCCACTAATTGATATGTTAATAGGTCTGGAAGTGCCTTATCTTGGTACCAGGTACTACATGTGTTAGATGTAGATAATATTTACCACCAGAGGTTCATTGTTAACATTTGGGAGAGAGAACCATAGCCATCATGCATACACAATAAGAGTATGGCCAATTATGGATTCCCAAATATCCATGGGATTTTTGCTCAGGGTCTAACCCTGAACTTAAACAAAATACTGTCTTGGGTGAAGAAGAAAGTATTACTGTAAGTGCTCCACTAGGGAGGTCACAATGTATTGTTGTGATGGTATACCATGATGAGGAAATCCACAATAGCTATCCTATTCCTGCCTACTTTACTGTACCATGAATTTTATATGTACTTACCACCGATGGCCAGGTATCTGAAGAAGAGCCAGCCTGAAATGAGGGGCTCCTTGGGGGAACGAGGAGCTTTGCCCATGATGTCCAGATCAGGAGGGTTGAAGCCCAAAGCGGTGGCAGGCAGACCATCAGTGACCAGGTTCACCCACAACAGCTGTACTGGAATCAGAGCCTCAGGAAGACCGAGAGCAGCAGTGAGGAAGATACTAGAGAACATCAAGAGAAGAAGAAGTGATAGTTAGCAACACTTTGACTTGAAGATGGGGGAAGATATTAACACTCCCTTATGTTTCCACTCGGCCAGCCTCGGTATTCGCAAATCTATCGCAAGCCCTTCCTTGTGCTCTCACCAGACGACCTCTCCGACATTGGAGGAGATCAGGTAGCGGATGAACTGCTTCATGTTGTTGTAGATAGCTCTGCCCTCCTCAACGGCAGACACAATGGAAGAGAAGTTGTCGTCGGCCAGGACCATCTCAGAGGCTGACTTGGCAACGGCAGTGCCAGAGCCCATGGCAATACCAATCTCCGCCTTCTTCAGAGCGGGGGCATCATTCACACCATCACCAGTCTGGATGGGTGGGGGGACAAGGACATTAAGGTGAATTTATGGGGAGAGCTAAGTCATGCTAAATCATGTTTATGTAAACAAAAATCAAGAACACGATCTAAAATTGTACATTTAAAAAAATGGAAGAAAAATTTGTTGCTCACCATGGCAGTGATCTCATCGTAGCCCTGCAGGTACTCAACAATCTTGGACTTGTGGGAAGGCTCGACACGGGCGAAGCAGCAGGCCCTGGTTACAGCTTCACTCTGCTCAGCACGAGGCAGATCATCAAATTCACGGCCAGTGTAGGCTCTTCCGGTCACATCCTCGTCCTCACCAAAGATGCCAATGCGACGGCAAATAGCCACAGCAGTTCCCTTGTTATCACCTGAGAGCGAGAGATTGGACACATTTCATTAAGAATGTCCATTAGACGAGTTAGGTCTTTGTTCACTTACAGTCATTGTGTACACTCCACTATACAAGTTCCTGAGAATGAGCTTGAGTTTTGTATTTTGTGTTACATTCTGAGCCTGCAGGAATTTCTCTCATTGTATATGTGTGTACGGAAGAGATGACAATAAAATTGGATTTGAGATACGTGCCAGTGATCATGATGACACGAATGCCAGCAGCCTTGCAGAGCTGAATGGAGCCAGCAACTTCTTTACGAGGGGGATCCAGCATACCGACGCAGCCGACGAAGGTCAGGTCAGTCTTAGAGATAGCAAAGGCATTGATTAATATGTAACATATTCTTTATATAGTGTGTATGTATATATTTCAAGAAAATTAGGTTTTTGGTTTTATCTGAAGGAACTTGTTAAATTGAGGTATGATGATGATTATGTGGCCTACATAGTGAATAGAGTGTGTGGTTTGGGACATGCCCACTGGCGATTGATTATAGTGTTTATGTGGACTGCATAGTGAATAGTGTTTGTGTGGTTTGATTGTGAATAATTTAAGATCATTGTTAATACCTCATAGTCAGCAAACTTGGTGGAGTCATCAAGTTTCATCTCCTCGACTTTCAGTGGAGTGTCACGAGTGGCGAGGGCAAGGCAACGCAGTGTGTCACGGCCAGTACCCCACTCCTTAATGATGGTCATGATCTTCTCCTTAATGGGGGTAGTCAGGGGCACGCGGGTGGAGCCAACGCGCACATAAGCGCACCTGTCGATCACACCCTCTGGGGCACCCTATTGGACAAAGTGAGGAACAGGATTATTAGAGCTTAGGAACAGAAATAAAATCATACAAAAGTGGGACGAACAGAAGTGAGATCAGTGAACTCACCTTCACGAACATCTTGCTGCCGCTGTCTCCTCTACTTGGGCTGCAGTACACAGACATGGACTTCCTGTCACGGGAGAACTCCAGGGTAAAGTTCTTCTTCATCAATTGCTTCACAACCTGCAGGACATTGACAAGAGCATTCAGTAGGTGGGGAAAAATACTAATAAAATACAAATCCATACCCACTGAGAGCTGGGAGCAGTTACATTTAAAGCGATGGCGGTTTAAATAGCAGTCACTTCGAAACCTATTTGAAGCGTAACACTAGACTGGCATGACTCACACTGCAGCAGGCGTTGGCTCTCTCCACATTGGACAGGTTGCTAACGTTGGTCTTGAACACATTCATTTTCTCCACCAGGCAGCACAGGGCGGTTTCAGTGGCCTCACCAACCTTCTCATAGATCTTCTTAGACTGTGGAGTGAGCACACACACGTAAAACATGAAACAGCGTTCGCTACATAACATGTTCGGTGTCTGACTTCACTTTCTGTAACGCTGGAGCTTTAAGGGAAATTGACAGCTACGAGTTTCATTTGTTTACACTCTGAGAGCATCTTTTTGCACCTTATTTATTGTATCGTATTGGCTATGTAACAGGGGGGAAAAGAGGAGACGGTGTATTTGTCACCTCGTTGTAGTCGAGAGAGGAGTCGTTGCACAGGGCGCAGATGGTGGAGAGCTCCACCAGGCCATCGTACTGACTGCAGTCAACTCTAGCACCTCCTTTAGTCCTAAAGAGCAAAACATTCATACACACTTAGACTGAATAATAAAGAGGCTTTCTATTTTATTTATATTTAACATTTCTGGAAGGAGACTCCAGTGTCAGTGGTTTGTAACAGTCAGAGATAAAAGCTGTACCCTTCATTTTGCAGAGATGGGAAAGTCTCAGGAATGATCTATTTTTGTTTTTTGGGGGGGTTTTTTTGTCTATAATATATAATAATATAATATAATGAAGTGATCACTTGTCTTCTTGCAGACATTCCCCAACAACTATAAAAGGATATAAAATTATGACATAGTTCTTTAATTCATTAAAAAAAAAAGTTGTTGGTAAATTACTGTTGCATGAGAAGGATAAAACATTTGGGGACATGCTGTTATAGGAATATAATCAATTACTCTGCTACTTACACCTCGCCATCGGGAGTGTATTTGGAGCCGGAGATATCAAAGCAATCCAGGGACACATGATCACCGTCCACTCTGTCAATGATGAACATCTGTCGAGTAAAATTTTATCAAGCATAATCAGAAATGATTCGGTTCATTATTGTGTTATGTATTTTATTTTTAAGGCATAAATCAGTGCACTGATTTTATTTTTCTGCCTTATTATGATTAGAGGTTTTGGTTCAGTTTCATTTTGAGATGTGATCATTTGTGGTATTTGTAGCTTTATATGTTTGTTCAAATTAATAATAATAATATTATTTCATATTGTTTAGGAACATGCATAGCTATGTTCTGGTGTGTTAATTGTGTTTTTAATAACCAGTTAACGGATATGAAATGTGGGTGGTCCAAATAACTATGGTGCCCTCCACTAATATTGGCACTTTTGGTAAATATGCGCAAAATAGGCTATGAGAAAAGTATATTTGAAGTATATTCCCATTGATATTTCACTTATTTTAGTACACCTGGAAATTGTTCAACCATGACTTCCTGTTTCACAGGGGAATAAATATGAGGTAGCACACATGCCAAATTCCCTTACTCATTCATAACAATGGGTAAGACAAGGAATATAGCTGTGGTGTGCTGAAAAAGGTTGATGAGCTTCACAAAATGGGAAGTGTCTATAAGAAAATAGCAGAAGCATTGAAAATGCCCATTTCCACCATCAGGGAAATAATTAAGAAGTTCCAGTCAACTGGAAATGTTATGAATCAA
>JANDJT010000032.1:25029577-25039656 GCA_024331685.1 Stegophilus panzeri | reverse complement strand
GTGTTGTCACATGAAAAGATATCATCAAATATTTACAAAAATATGAGGGGTGTACTCACTTTTGTGAGATACTGTATATATATATATATATATATATATATATAAAACAAGTTGTTAAATAAAAAATCATTCATTTGACCATCATCAAACACTTCTGTCAAGAATTAGCATTAGATCATTTCTCTAAACTAGACGAATGGGAGGATGGTAACCAATTACTCTACAAGTAGGTATAATTGTATAATTGGGAAAATAATTACCGTTAAAGGTACTAAGTCTCATGAGGACATTAATAAGTACAGGTAGTTGTGATCAAATACTCCTCTGGAGTTGTGTCACCAGCCTGTTATTTCTGTTTCATTTGCAGTGTTGTATAACTGATGGTGCTGGATAATTCTAGGATAAGGATCAGGGAATACCAGGCGGCAGCTGCTTTTGCGACACTTGTGTTCATGGCAATGTTAAAAATAACCCCAAGACAAGCCAGGCAATGATATACACACTATGGATTCACACACGCTAATTATAGCAAACATGCCAGATTTTTCCTTGCTCCAAAGAAAAAAAACGGTTAGCAGTCTCATTTTTCTAATTAAATGTTGAACGCCAAGCTCTAATGCTAATTACATTTCTGAGGAAATGCATCTATGCGCATAATTCCCAGTTGGTGCAGTTGTTCACACCTTCCCTCTTACTCAAGGTTGTACTACGTGTTCAGTAGGAGAAGACATGTGACGAGCAAGTGGGTGAAAGTGTCTTACGAGTAATCTGCCTACGAAGATCTCAAGGTTTGTCAGGCTTTAGTTATATATACAGACAGCTAGTGACCCCAAGAGGACAAAGGCTAACACAGGGTTCCTCTGAGACACATGAAGCAACTTTCCATTGACACATGAAGAATCTTTTCAAACTGCTGTTCAAACAGTTACAGTTTACATTAACATGAGCCAATATACACTCATAACCGAGTTCCATTTTAATACTGAATGGGTTTTTTTTTTCACAAGCCAATCAGATGTGGATGGATAAACCCCCACGCACTAAAAGTTCCACCCACTTAATAGACCAGTGAACTTGGAAATATGCCACAAAGCCACATCATACTCCTAAACTCATAATCCAACCCCACAATCCGGTTCTCTGGTTTTGCCAGTAGGTAGGTTGTAGAAGTTTGCACAGGTAGCATTGCAACAAGAATTCAACAGAGCTAACAAAACGCAATTCTTATTGCCAACTGAAGTCAATGTCATTTGACATTGCCAATGACCGTGAGCAGAGAGACAACAAAATATGCAAGTGGACATGGATGGGAACATATTGGATTATCAATAACTGCCTTATCCTGATCAGGGTAGCTATGGTTTACGTTACAAATGCAATCCCCTCCGAAAGTGCTGGAACAGTAAGGCCAATACGTTTGTTTTTGCTATATACCAATCAACCATAACACTGACAGGTGAACCACTGACAGGTGAAGTGAATAACATTGATTATCTCATTACAATGGCACCTGTCAAGGGGTGGGATATATTAGGCAGCAAATGAACAGTCAGTTCTCAAAGTTGACATGTTGGAAGCAGGAAAAATGGACGAGTGTAAGGATCTGAGCAACCAAATTGTGATGGCTAGACGACTGGGTCGGAGCGTCTCTAAAACTGCAGGTCTTGTGGGGTGTTCCCAGTATGCAGTGATTAGTACCTACCAAAAGTGGTCCAATGAAGGACAACCGGTGAACCAATGCTCACTGATGCATGTGGAGAACAAAGGCTAGCCTGTCTGATCCTATCCCTCAGAAGAGCTACTGTAGCGCAAATTGCTGAAAATGTTTATCCAGACCGGTCAGAGTGCCCATGCTGACCCCTGTCCTCTACCAAAAGCACCTACAATGGGCACGTGAGCATCAAAACTGGAGCATGGAGCGATTGAAGAAGGTGGCCTAGTCTGAGGAATCACGTTTTCTTTTACATCATGTGGACGGCCGGGGGTGTGTGCGCACGTGTGCGTCACTTACCTGGGGAAGAGATGGGACCAGGATGCACTATGGGAAGAAGGCAAGCCGGCAGAGACAGTGTGATGGTCTGGGCAATGTTCTGCTGGGAAACCTTGGGTCCTGGCATTCATGTGAATGTTACTTTGACACGTACCACCTACCTAAACACTGTTGCAGACCAAGTACACCCCTTCATGGTAACGGTATTCCCTAATGGCAGTGGAGTCTTACAGCAGATTAATGCGTCCTGACACACTGCAAACATTGTTCAGGAACCGTTTGAGGAACATGACAAAGACTTCAAGGTGTTGACTTGGCTTTCAAATTCCCCAGATCTCAATCCGATCGAGTGTCTGCGGGACATTCTGGACAAACAAGTCTGATCCACGGATGCCCCACTTTGCAATTTACAGGACTTAAATGTGGCTCAGAACTGTTCTGGCATCACAAAGGGGATTTACACAAGATCACTCAGGTGGTTTTAACGTTATGGCTGATCGGTGTATTGCGTAACCAGTTAATTGCACATCATTTTACACTTCCTGGGGAACAAACAAAAAAACAACCACACTCATGAATTATTTCTTGTAAGAGATTCTCACTTTATTGTCCAAGTTCATGAATAACTACAAAACAGAGGAAGAGAGTTTCTTATTCAAGTAAATGCGCTGTACAACTTTAATGTATGACAGTGACAGTGAACGCTGATCGCTCACGTCCGTAAACAAAAGTAAACGTGAAGAGAAGAGCAGAGCGAGAATTTCCAGAGATATTTTGTACAAATGGGTCATGAATTCTAAGTTGAAGAATAAAAAAAAAAAAAGAAAGAAACCCACACACATCTTGTCCTAAAACTCCAGCACTCGGTTTGCTTGCTGATGAAACAGGAAACATACACACTTCACATTTAAGAATGGCAGTGATAAAACACACACACGCACACAATCAAACAATTATAGCCATTGCTTCAGGAGATAAAGGTGTGTCGGACCCTGAGACTCAAGAGGGAAAAAAATTGCTTAGGTCCAATAATAAAAAATAAAAGAAAATCCCTAAAAAGGGACTTGTGTTTATTACTATACATCTATGATTGAAGAAATGTGATAGAAGGTAAAGATAAAGATAAACACTCTGAAAACATTATATCACGCTCATAATTGGTCAAAATGAAATAAAATTTATTTAAAAAAAAAAAAAGTGTACATTCACGGCGAGAAAACAGAAATGTGAAAGACGAGGAATAAAAGGAGAGGTAGACTGAAGGAAGTAGGAGAGGAAGAGAAATGTGTGTGTCATGGTGGTTATTTCTTGGCTTTGCCTCCCCCCTTGGCAGCGTTTCTTGGCGGCGTGACGGGTCGGCCGGATCCAAAAGCTCCAGCGCCGCTGTACGTCAACGTCTTCTTGTCAGCGGGTTTCAGGATCTAAAAGGAAGTGACAGACGTGCGTGCGAAATCTCATTACACTCGTCCAGAAACAGGAAGTGGTGCGTTAATTACTAACAAGCTTTAATTACCTGGAAGGAGCACATGAGCGTCTCGTCTACGCTCATCATGGCGCCGGCGTTGTCAAACTCGCCGCAGTAGTTCGGGGCGGAGAAAAGCGTCACCAGCTGCCGCTTCGCAAAGAACTCGTATCCGTCCTCCACCACCTGAACACATACACACACACGTATATATTTTTGTCTTAAGGCTTAATATGCTAATCTGGTCCCTTTGCGAGTCAGACCTGGTGCGCTCTGCAGATGAGGTCCATGTCATGTTTGTGCAGGAACTTGGCGACGACGTCCGAGCCGAAGGTGAAGGAGACGCCGCGGTCGTTTTCGCCCCAGCCCGTCACGTCTTTATCGGGGTCGGCCCACAGCAGGTCGCACAGCAGCCCCTGATCCGGCACGTCCGTGGGTCTCATCACGCGCCGGATCTGCTCCATCGACTGCAAGTCCGGAGATAGGCCTGAAACAAAAACACAGAACGGGTTTGAAACGTGCGACGAGAACTCTGGCGTCTCATTAGCTAGGGCTTTGCGGTGTACGTTACCTCCGTGGCAGCAGAAAATCTTCTCGTCGACGATGGCGGCCACAGGCAAGCAGTTGAAGCAATCCGTGAACGTCTTCCACAGTTTAATGTTGTAGCGTCTTTTACCTGCGATTAGAAACGAACCAATGAGAGAAAGAAAAGAAAAAAAAAAGAAACAAAACAGTCCGAAGCAACTCAAACTTAGGAACCGTTTCATCGGACGAAAGGGCACGAAAACACTCACACTCATCGTAGAAGCCATATATCCTGTTGATGGAGGCGCACTCGTGGTTCCCGCGCAGCAGGAAAAAGTTCTCGGGGTATTTGATCTTGTAAGCCAACAGCAAGCAGATGGTCTCCAAAGACTGCTTGCCTCGGTCCACGTAGTCTCCTAAAAACAGGTAGTTACTCTCCGGGGGGTATCCGCCGTACTCAAACAGCCTGAGCAGGTCGTAGTACTGACCGTGAACATCTCCTAAAGACAAGAACGGGGGGGGAAAAAAAAAAAAAAAAAAAGACAGAGAGAGATGCTTCATTATAGAATAAGTCGAAATTTACGACATCAGGAAATCCTGCCCATTAATTAATTAATATTCATCCTGATATTCCGGTTGAAAAAACAAGTCAATTCCTGAGCCGATCGTCCCAGTCGCGCCGTGACTTCGCCCTTGCAATTCAGAAAACATTCTTCTGTTCATGCTGTGGCACGCAGTAGGGCTTACTAGTGAACATATAATAATGATGATGTAATAATCGCAATCAGGAGATCATGTGACGGGATGCCCGCACGTACTGGAACAGTGTAGATGTAAAGAATTTCAAGGGGATTTCAAAGAAGATTAAGAAGTTACCGCAAATTTTCAGAGGTGCTTCCAGTTCGAGAAGGATGGGCTGGCTGAGGAAAATCTCCCTGGATTTGAGACACAGCCCACGAATCTCGTTCTCCGTCAGCTGCACGTTTTTACCGGGTCTGGAGCCTTTCACTAGTTAACAAAAAGAACAATTATAGTCATGATTTAAAACATTGTTCAGAAGTGGAGTGTCCCATGATAATCAATAAATAAGCATCACATAGACTGCATATCTATCTACGTAATAATATATTATATATAAATATGTATATTATATACACACAAACTTATATATATATATATATATATATATATATTAAAACACACACACAGGGTAAGCTAGCTATATTAAATTAGCAAATATTTATTAGTAAAACAGTAAGTGTGATATTTGGAACCACATTTCTGTCTTTCGTGTGAATGAAAGTCACTTTCAGGGTTTATATTCTTCACGCCCGCCATTCTACTCACTCAGTCACCGGCCTGGACCGAATCCCAAACTCCCTTCCCTACTAAAGCTAGTGTACTAAGTAGGCTGCACGTTCACAGCCAATGTAGCGCACTACTGTAGTGAGCGTGTGTCTATTTGAGACTACGTAACAACGTTAAGCCTATATATTGCTAAGGAAGGACGGCGTACAGGAGGGGGAAAATAACAAAAAAAAAAAAGAAAGAAAGAAAGAAAAGCGAAGGTTAAGGTATCTCTCAGAAGAGCTGCTTACCTTCCAGAAGACGCTGTATGATAGAATCGATGTTTAACTTGTCTGATTCGGTCATTTTTCGTGTTTCTTTTCCCTCCGTCTGAAAGATTACCTCAGGATCTCGCCAGCAAGCTAACCTGCCAGCAACAGGAGTAAGCTCGCGCACACCCGGCCTCGCGCTCGCGCTCTCTCTCGCGATAAACGATTAAAAAAACAACGTTTAAAACAAAATTAGTGATGAATAGCACCAAATAAATGTACAAGTAATAGCCCAACTAATATAAAATCCCGTCGTTTTCAGGAGTTCATCTGTAATTTAAAAAAAAAAAAAAAAAAAAAAAACCCCAGCTCCGTCTGCACAGCTAACGCGTCAAAGCTTTTTTCCGGTCTCACCTACCGCTTTAGGGCTCTCTGTTGTTGTGTCACTTCCGCTTGTGTCACTTCGCAACCGTTGTGCCGCAAATAAATAAATAATGAAATAAATAGTGTTGATATAAGTAACTGTTACTACACCGAAGTTGATTCTTTCCCAGCAACATTTAAAATTTTTATTTAACGTTTTAAATTAATTCATCATCGCAACAAATGTAGTAATCAGACGTTGAGTTCGTAATCCTATTATTATTATTATTATTATTATTATTATTATTATTATTATTATTAAAATAAATAAATAAATAAAAGTGAGGAATAAAACATTTGGGGCTGTTGGTACAGGAAAATAATCAAGGGCATGGTGGTCTGATGAAGCAGACCCTGCTGAACCTCCCCAAAAAAACCAACAACAACATAGAAACCTTGACAGAAATTCTATTGGTTTCCACTACAAATACCATTACAAACCATCAGCTAATTATTAAAACCATTGGTCCTTAATGGTATCCACTAGACATAACATGCCACCAATAGAAGGGAACAGATTACCAGTAGAGACCCACAGGGACTGTTACAAGTTCTGTTAAAACAAATACTTTGATCCCCAAAGTTTATTATTTTCCTGTAACAGCACGTCCCCGAGTCTCATTGCTGTTACAAAGCACTGACACTGAAGACTCCTTACATAAATGATAAATTTATGTAGGGAGATAAACGTCTCCGAGATCCGGACCGTTACTGGCCGTGTCATTGAGTTGATCTGCCTTTCCTGAAGAAAAGCTTTTGGTGAGATGCATTATCACCCTGAACAATGACTTCATCATCACCAAACCTATTTTCTATCGATGGAATGAGAAAAGTGTCCAAAATTTCTGTGTACACCTGTGCATTGACTGTTGAGGTCTCCCCTGGTCCTTTACCTGACATGAAACCCCATATCATAAATGAGTGGGGAAATTTGATTGTTTTCTTCAGGCAGTCATCTTTATATTTTTTATTAGAACGGCACCAGACAAAAAGCTCCAGCATCATCTCCTTGGCCAATGTGGATTCATCACTGATTCTTCACTGAATATCTCTTTCATCCAATCATCTACACTCCATGATCGCTTCTGTTTAATCCACTGTAACCTTGTTTTCTTCTGTTTAGGTGTTAGTGCTGGTTTTCATTTGGCTTTTCTATACGTAAACCCAATTTCATTCAAACACTGACTCCTATTTCCGCCCATTTGTTTTTCATTTGTTTCGTTTTGTTGTGCATTTTCTATTTTCAAGGCGTATCACTTTAAGTTTTCTATCCTGACGCTTCGATGTCTTCCCCGACCGGGTCGACCCTGTATATTTTCCTTTCATAACCTTCCCATTTTGTTTATACTTGCACCAAATTTTAGACACAGTTGACTGGGAACAAGCCAATTTCCTTTTATAATCCTTTCCATTGTTTCAACTGACCACTCTCTTGGTGAGGCCATGTTTCCTTTCAAAAAGTTTCAAAGGTTAAGTTGTGTAAGCACTCTCTTTTAACTGCAGACTAATTTGCATTTTTAGACTTGAGCTTGTATTTGTTTTAGAAATGCAAATTACAAGGTTATTTCATATTTTTTCCCCAACACTGAGTGATTCTGTAATTTCTTTCCCCCTCTACTTGATCAGGAAGAAAATATGCCATTCATTCAAACAATTCAACTTGTTAGAGGTGTGTTTCACGAAGCCAGAATGTTCAGCTATTAAACAAAAATCCTCTAAGTGTCCATCATTTTTGCCAGGGGTTGTATTTACAGTAAACTTCACCATATCAACGATCACACATTTGCTGCTATTATTATTATTATTATTATTATTATTATTATTATTATTATTATCCATTTTAAATGTTTAGGATGTTGTTTTTAATCAGTTTTTCTAAAAGCATAACAGTTATCAGACTATCAGGACATAGCTAGTAATAAAAAAAAAAAAAAATTGATTATTTATTTCTTCCTTTAACTTCTTGTATTTCTGTTCCCACGTATTTTATGCATTGTTTGTTTGTTTGTTTTGTTCACGCTAATGCAGACATAAAGCTGTGTTAGAATGCAAGAATGCTTGTACACTGTAAATATCATTGGTGTTTGCATATTAAACATTCGAGAAATAAAATCACATAAAGCCATTTTCAGCATAGACGAATTTACTTCCGGCTTCTGGCCTAGTGTCGCGTCCGAGTGACGCAACACCTCCGCGACAACTCGAGCGAGTGGTGATTCATTCTGGAGCGATGGCCGGGATTTGTCAAGTAAAACGATCGAAAATCATGAAACCAGTGGATTGACACGATTAAATAATTATCATCATTATTATTATAGACTAACAGGAATATCGAGCGAGTATGAAGCTGATTCATAAAGACATCGAGAAGGATAATACCGGGTAAGTGCACTTGACAAGCGAAAATGTGTCCAAAGTATACATATAGTGCACTACATAGCGATTGCTCACTTATCGGGTATATATAGGATGTACCCGGCTAATCTAAACACAGCTGTTCCCAAATCACTTCCTTATTGGACACATAGTGACACACTAGGTATTGTTTAGGGAGCTATTTGTTTTCGAGCCCAATCCAAACACAATGCGCTTTATGTCATGGGATTTAATGCTCTATAGTGCGCTTGAGTAGGGAATAGTGGGATATTTGGGACTGAGCCTGGTTAATCCAAACTCATTATTGTTCCAAATTGTGTCCTTAGTGGATATATAGTGCACTATGTAGGGTGATGATGATGATGATGATGATGATGATGATGATATTTGATACCCCATGTAGTGCACATGTATAGGAAGTAGGGAGTTATTTAGGACTGAGCCCAGATTTACAGTATGTAGTGCACTTCTATACTACAGTAGATAGACAGCTGATTTGGGATCGATCCTGGATAATCCCAAAGCTGTTAACGACATTACTGTGGTTTATTCAGTCAGGTGACGCTGATCCCCGAGGAGGCGGAGGACATGTGGCATACTTACAATCTAGTGCAAGTGGGTGACAGCCTGAGAGCCTCCACCATCAGGTACCACAGCCGCCATGCGCCCTTGCGCGCCCTCGCAGTGAATTACATGCTTTAATAAGTGTGTGGTTTCATCGATTTTACAATCCTGCTCGTGTCCCGAACAGGAAGGTGCAGACGGAGTCGTCCACGGGTAGCGTGGGAAGCTCGCGAGTGCGCACCATGCTCACCGTCTGCGTCGAGACCATCGACTTCGACTCACAGGCATGCCAGCTGAGGGTCAAAGGCACCAACATCGAGGAGAACCAGTATGTCAAGGTCTGGTCTAGGGTTTCATGATTAATGGCACCCCGTACCATACAAACGTCTGAAAACGTACTCCAGACCATGCGAGACCGAATTCGAATGTGTCCCTTTAGCACGTTGTTGTATTTTTTCAGTTAAGCTACTGTTTGTAGTAAAGTAATCATCACCTTCTGACCAACCAGAATCCAGAATTCGACAGGTGTACACGAAGGAGTACACGAAGTCTAGAACACTTTGTTTTGTAAGAAATCACTTCCTCATTCGTGTGTGTGTGTGTGTGTGTGTGTGTGTGTGTGTGTGTGTGTTTGATGTGACGTCCCATGTCTCCTCACCGTTGGTCAGATGGGCGCCTACCACACCATCGAGCTGGAGCTCAACAGGAAGTTCACTCTGGCCAAGAAAGTGTGGGACAGCGTGGTGCTCGACCGCATCGGTATATTTCAGCATCATCAGCATTTTTCTATGATACAACTTCACTTTATTATTATGAGCAGGTATTAGGCTCTGAATCTGACCTCTGACCCCACAGAGCAGGCGTGTGACCCGGCACAGAAGGCAGACGTGGCAGCCGTGGTGATGCAGGAAGGTCTGGCGAACCTGGTGCTGGTGACTCCGGCCATGACGCTGCTGCGAGCCAAAGTGGAGGTCACCATCCCACGCAAGAGGAGGGGCAGCTGTGCCCAGCATGAAAAGGTGGGACAAGCCAGGGTACAAAAATACAGTAGAGATTTTTAAATAAATAAAAATGCAGAACCAGGAATCCAAAAATAGACTTTTCTGATTCAATTCAATTAAATTTTATTTGTATAGCGCTTTTTACAATAGACATTGTCTCAAAGCAGCTTTACAGAAATATC